>JABFPN010000935.1:0-35871 GCA_022817305.1 Leptoteleia sp. ZL-2020
GAAGTGACTACACTCGACTGAACCTCGGGCTGCCTTCGGCAGCCCTCGGTTCCGTCTCGTGCGTTCACTTCACCAGCGGGAGCAAAATCGCATTTTCCTCCCTTAGTGCATAATGTACTATTAATTAACTACATAAAATTAGTGAGCTTTTTAGCCTACAATTTCCATATGAACCATAATTTAACTAAAACATAGGCTGGAAAGGATTAATACGAATAATATTATTTTTATTAATAGCATACTGCGAACTCGGGAATTTGGAATTCTAAGTCGAGTCGGACAAGAGTTACTTCCCGATATGCCTAGATGCGTGAATCCTTCGATGTTTAACACTGCTGGAATTAGTGACGTGTACTGGGCATTCTACATTTTGTTATCGGGGCTAATTACATCGATAACTATTGGATTATTGGAAAGAGCATGGAAAAAAAGACTCGATGTCAAAGAAAAAGTGATTAAAAGTATTCGATGTAAAAAAGATAATAAAAAAATGAATCTCAAAAGAATGCATGGCGTTCGAAGCGAATACGATTTGAACTATAAATTTGAAAAACATGCATTTTTACATTAATAGCAACAAATTTATTCAAGTTTATCACTTTTTTTATTATGCACGAATGATGCAGTGAATATATTGCTCTAACATAATTCTTGTATCTACCTGTATTGATACAAGAAATTAAATTATACGCGTGAATAAATTTCTGCAGTGGATTTGCTGACTCGATTCGATTGGATTGATCCATATTCTGAGAAAAGTGTTAAGATATAAAATACTCGTCGGCCATGTTTAAATTTATGCAATGATAGCAGAAAATACAATTTTCACCTGCTATAGCTGGTGTAATAATTATGACGATGATAACTGATAATAAAAATTTGCTGAAAGTAGCCTTTGTCAAAGAATAAAATAAACATGCTTAAATTGTAGATTTTTTTTTATTTAAATTGTATTATTGTCGACCTAAAAATAGATGGTATTACAAAAATCAAATCAAACTAGCACCATAAAGTCCCAATTTAAAAACTCGCTGTTTGAAAATAATATCTAAATAAAGGTAGATTTATTATATGTATATTTATAATCAAATGATGGATGATCATTTCAGTTTAAAAATTATAATAATAAAATTATAAAGAGTATACACTCGTGACGCTTATCAAATATTTCTGCAATCCCGAAACAAGCCAAAATCGTTTCTATAACAAAAGCAAATCAATTGCTTTAAAAAAGCACAAAAAATTATGTAGTCTATATTATTAAGGTTAAAAATCATTACTTGCAAAGGATATTAACAAGATTCGGAATATTTTGCTTTGTTAAATTAGCCGAATCCCAAAGTAACCAATATTTATATAACTTTTCCGTTCCAAAGTAATCCAGAAATTCATGGCACTTTTCTGACAAGCTGTAAATAAAATTAAACAATTTCATAAATCTCATGCTCACAATATTAAACGATGATAATAATTAATTTCCTATACCCCCCAAAAATATGCCGAAATACCTAAATAATAATTTAATTCAATACAATTAATATTACAATTTAATTAAATTCAAATAACTTAACACGTATGTAAATATATTCTGTTGAATGTTTTTAAATGTTTTGTTTTATTAAATCATTAAATGTGATATTTAAACAATGTTTAACCCTATAAAAAACAGCAATAAAAAATTCAATACGTTGATCTAAATTTTTCAACATGTCTTATTCTGTGCGATATACATACTGTTTACTCCAAAATCTGTCGACTGATGTTGGAATTGGAATAGAATTCGGCACACGGTCAGAAATCAAGCGTACTCCGTCAATTTCGCGCAAACTGTGACTTAAAACATATTTCAATTTGCAATTATTTTTACGTATTACATACTATTATGCACATCATAAACATTTGTTTTATAACATTTCTTACTTTTTGAAAGATCGATTGCAAATTTTTCTTAATAGAAGTGAAACACTTTCAGTTGACATTTGTAATGATGGAAATATCACTTCGTGTGCATTAATCAATGTTTCGTTTATCTACAAAAATAAATATAGACAATTATGTTTGTATTTAATTTAATCAATTAAACAATTTGTTTAATAATGAACCTGAAGAATTCAAAATACAAACAGGAATAAGAAATAATAAGTAGAAATACGAGGAGTACTACGTGTCTTTTCATAACATATCTATAAATTCATAATATATCTATTATAAAAGTATTCCGGGAGGTACGCTGGTTCGTGGCTGAGAATTCAGCATAACTGAAAGAATTTTAAATTCTGAATTCTACAAAGTCCAAGTATGGAGATAAGTGTGGAAGAAGTACTTAGGTAAAAATTTATACACACGACATATAAGTCATATATGTGGGACAGTTACTTGATCTAAATCATATATATATCCAACATATAAGTCAATTTTTATTTCAAAATTATTTCTAAAAACTTAAAAGAATGAACACTGCGAGAATTGAAAACTAGAAATTGAAGGAGTTACAGTCAGAAAATTGTACGCGTAAAAAAGCACAATAGCTAGTTCACTTGAAGATTCTGAATTTGGACCTTAAGGTTACCAATTTAACAAAACTACAATGTTAGTGTATTTCATCGGTACCGGCTTTTGAAATACACAAATTTTGTTTATACACAGAATATTCTAAAGTGAAGGCTAAAAACTGAATTTTAATTAAACATCTAGAAATGTCATTGTAAACATACCTGGATTTGAAACGATTTAAATGTGAACAGGTTGTTACTTTCATTAATTCTAATATTGTAAAACTTTTAAAATATTACCTGCTTTGCAATCGCAATACATAAATCACATCTAATACAAGCTGAAGAAAAATTGATATCAAACACTTTCTTTCCTAAGTGTAGTGAATTTCGTTCCCAGTTCTGATTTATTCGATTAATTCTATTATTTATGTTATACACGTTATGATTTTGTATACTTTTGACATATTTATGGTGATTAGTTTCATATTGTCTCACACTGAATGTTGTTGTTAACAATAAAAAAAGGATAATATCATTTAATATCGACATTTTAATAATTATTATAAAAAGCATGTACAAATATAATAATGTTGACAGATATAAATACTGCCACATTGCCATATTCAGTGTGGTTCTATAATTTAGAATTTACTTCAATTTTCTATTCAGCTTTTAAATAAATTCGGAGTGTACTTAATATGTATATTAGAAATGTTATTTTTTTTAAACATGTTATCTCTGTGAATTTTCCGTTTTAATTGCAAATTTCTTTTTAATTTATATTTTAGAAAATAGTGTCGTATTGTTATTTATAATATTAAACATTTATGTAATATTTTATAAAAAGTTTTACACACTCAGATTACGTTGTAAATAAGTTTCCTGTAAACATTTAAATAAATAAATAAATTTAAATAAACTCTTTTTAATTAAATTAAAAAAAAATTAAAAAAATGTTTTCAAAATCTTGAATAAATGTACATAACAAAGTTGAATATAATTTATATAGCTGAATAAAAAATTAAATTATTTAATTGATTTAATATAAATTGTATGCAGAAATTTGTGATACTTTAAAACATTTTTTAATCAATTAATTGAAGTCATGAAAGCATCCTTTTTGTTTTTTGCTTCAATTTTTAGCTCACCAAAGAGAGAAAATTGAATAAATTTGACAGATTAACAATATATGTAACTGATTTGTCCTCAAAATATAGCTTTTAATTTGAAACCTCCCGCTCGTTAGCTAACTCATTCCTTAATATTGTCCCTATCCTCTCGCTCAATAAACCCTGCTACCAACTAAATTAACCAAAGCTAACCAAACATTAAGTCCAGTTCACATGTGTGACGTTAATATATGCTTTAATAATTTTTTTCTTTTCTTTTGCATAAAATTAATATGAATTTTATATATTATGTTAGTTATCTGAACAATCGCCTTATATCCATCACACTTTTATAAAAAAATTTAATATTTTGTTTAAAATAATGTATAAATATTAAATTTAAAATGCATGTATTCCATTTGAGCTGCTTATCTATAAACAGGTCATAGATCACAATGAAAACTAGTAATCGAACAATTTTAAATATACCTACTAATTTCACAAAAATGCTTAAATCCACTTAACTGTTTTTCTTAATTGAAAAGATTTCAGTATTTTGCGTTCATTTACCACACTGTTTAATTTTATTAATATTTCTTTTCTGAAATTATTATGCCAAAAAACCATTAATTATTAAAGAGAAAAATAAAAAATTAAAATTTGTAATAATTAAATGAAAATAAGTTGGCTTTTTTTTTTAAAGTTGAAATGAATTAAATTTTAGTCTTGTAACTTAATATTGATGTTGTATATTAAAAAAAAGGACATATTCAAAGAATATAAGTACAGAAACCAATTTATTATAGTTTTAATATGTATAATGCATTAATGATTTCCAAGTGAATTGCCAATAAGCTTTCAGATCAAACAGATACCTAAGATAAGTGTATAGACTGTTGCAGATCTGTTTGCCAGCCAGTCTTAGACTGTTCATCTCAAACGGCCCGCGTGTTTCAATAAATATAAGACAATCCAATTTATTTCCATATCTTTTTATAATATTACATTAAATTTATACATCATGGATACGGAAGTGCGCGGGGTGATTTTGTCCGGAAACGAATTATCTAAGTAAGTTTCCGGTTTATAACTGTACTTTTTAAATCGAATTATTTTTTTGGTAAAATCTGTTTCTTTCATTTTTATTTATTTATTATTTCGTGTAATATATTATATTATTTTTTTTATAATTAAATAACTGAATAAATAATTAAATTATAATATGAAAACATTTTTAATACGTGTATCTCTGTAAACGAGAAATTTTTAAAAATTAGTGAATGTACAAATCGTTACTAAATCTTTTTTATAAATGTTATATATTCCTAAAATCTTCAATAATTTATTTTTAAAACTTTTTAAACTTTTAAATCTTCTAAAAATTTTCAAAAATAAATTCTTGAACATTTTAGAAATAAATAACATTTACAATTTATACTTTTTTTTCCAGTTATAATTGTTGGTAATATTCATTGAAGTAATTAATAACTTAAATGAAATCAAATAGAATATATTTTGCAAGAAATAGCAGCTAATCCTCAGGTCATTAAGAAACTTAATTACAATTTTCTAATAAAAAAATATTAATGCCGAAATATCAAAGTGTATCTTTAAATGTACAGAAAAAAATTAATTTTTATATACCTATATACTTTGTTTTAAATATCTTTTATTTCATATGTTTATTTCGTGTGATCGTCAGTGGTGATAAATTACTTTAAAATGTATTGACTTGCAATGAGTTAAATTAAAAGTCTCCTACATATTGTATTATATTACACACTTTTCATAATACCGGTTATTTCAAAGCGAGGTGAATTCTATAAACCAGTTCGAATGAAAATTTATTACAAATGCACTTTTGATCGATTATTTTCTTACGTAATATTTTAGTTTATTTATAATTTTAAAGAAAATTTATATCCACATTTTAAGTACCAAATATAATAAAGAAACATATTAATATAAATAAAATAAAAAAAATTGAAATAATTAGATATATTTATTAATAATAACTGAATGGCTGAATACTTGCTCTCTAAGAAATACATAATTTGAGATAACAAATGATAAAATTTCACTGGATCAAAGGTTATCCGAATAAAATTCATTATATTTAGATTATGTAATTTTCATTGAGCAATAAAATATAAAATACCGTAATCGTGTAAACATTCTTATTTCAAGCATTAAATACATCAATTAAAACGACATTTCATATTAAATTGATTAACATGTTTTAAAAAATATAAGTTAATTTTCAGACTTTTATCATAATTTTTCTTTTTCTTTTTAATAATTTTGCAGAGAGATTCGGGAAAATCTGACAAAAGAGGTAGCCGAGTTGCAAAAAAAGTTGCCCAATTTTGTACCTGGACTGTCTATTGTCCAAGTAGGCAGTCGAGAGGATTCAAATGTATACATTAGGGCAAAAATTAAGGCAGCGGAAGAAGTTGGAATTGTTGCGAATCACGTGAAACTTCCAAATACAATAACTGAGATCGAAGTATTAGGGATATTGGATAAATTGAATAATGACCCAAAAACCCATGGCATTATTGTACAAATGCCACTGGATTGCGTGAACAAAATTGATTCTCACCTCGTTACTGATTCTGTCTCGCCCGAAAAAGATGTCGACGGGTTGGTTTAATATTTTAGAAAAATGAATAAATTATATTCAACATTATTTGCAATATATTATTAAGTTTATACATAAAAGTTAGTACTTGGAGGTTTATTTTATTATAAGAAAATAATTAAAAAAAAAGCTTATGTATACTTGAACAAAAAGTGATTTATAATACACGTGATAAAGAATTTTTTAATTTATTTAAAGTGTGTGCTTTTATTTATCTATTTCAATGGACTTTCATTATTGTACAATGAATAATATTTAATTGTTATAGACTTAATACAATCAACGAAGGAAAATTAGCTATTGGCGATATGTCTGGCTTTTTGCCTTGTACTCCCAACGGCTGTATAGAACTTATAAAAAAGTAAGGAACAGTTTATCTTAACTTCATGAAATTGCGAAATAGAAGTAACTTTTTTTTTTAACGTTTATGTCGGATTCCAACATTATGATGATTATAATATTAATCGTAGGAGTGGTGTGCCAATATCTGGTTCCCAGGCTGTTGTACTAGGAAGAAGTAAAATTGTTGGTACACCAGTCGCTGAGTTATTAAAATGGAATAATGCTACAGTAACAGTATGCCACTCCAGAACAAAAGATCTCCCACAAATTGTATGTCACTTGAAGAATTTATTTATTTTTTAATTATTTTATTTATATTTATAGATAAAAATGTCAACATTGTACTATGATTAATAATAAAAAAAATGTTTAAATTATTAACATTATATTTTATTTGGTACAGGTATCTCAAGCAGATATTTTGGTAGTTGGTATAGGGCAGCCTATGCTTGTGAAGGGATCATGGATTAAGCCGGGAGCAGTTGTTATTGATTGCGGAATCAATTCCATACCAGGTAAATCATGTCAAATTAAATAATTGAGTTAAAACTATTGAAATTATTTCAAGAAAAATAATACAGTGTAATAACAATAATTATATTATGGGAATTAGAATTTAATTTCACCAATCTCAGATAGTAATAGTTTATCAATTTATTTATTAATTATAAATTATACTACGTTTCGGTCATTCAATATTCGACCTTTATCGAGCAAAATCTAAAATGAAATATAACAAAGATCAATCAAAGCTAATAAAATGAGAATACAAAAATTATGCAATAACTTACAATTCAATTATACAAGATCATTAAATTTATTTATAAAAAAATTAAAAGTTTTTTACAAAATTAACAACTTGAATTTTATAATCAAGAAAGGGAAAGATAAACTAGAAAAAAATGAATATATAAAATACTATATGTAAAAATATTATAAAAATAATGCAATAATTTCTCAATAATCAAGTTACAGATTATTTATGTACAACAAGCATGTTGATTTGACCAGAGGTGATTTTATCAGATATTTCAGTCATCGTTATAAACACCAAGTTATAATGACTAAAATAAGAAATTGTGCATAACAACTGCTGTTCAGTTTATCATATTATACTATCCTTTCCCTTACAATTTTCACTTCAACTTTTTGACATTTCGTTATCATCTGTTAATATAAATAATTTATGTAATTCTTTATAAATCTTTATAACTTTATAAAAGTTTTTTTTTTTTATTTTGTTCAAGACTGTTGCACTTTATTAATGTCCTAAGTTGTTTTCAAAATAAATTATAAGATGATATTATAAAACATGCTTAACAACTTGAGCCTTTTATTTCTTAAAATAAGAATTAAGTAAGGTACATGTAATTATTTGTTATATTATTTCAAGTATAGTCTTAAACATCTGTCTAATTGTAAATAATTATTTATTGATTCTACTTGGAATATACAATTTTCAACATGAAACTTGTTTTATAATCAGTTTATAATTTCAGATTCAACAAAGAAATCCGGAAAGCGTCTCGTTGGAGACGTAGATTATGTGGAAGCATTGAAAATAGCATCATATATTACTCCTGTGCCTGGCGGTGTTGGACCTATGACAGTAGCCATGTTAATAAAAAACACCGTTCTTTCCGCTCAAAGAGCCATTGAAAAACTGTTGACTAATGAATGGAACCTCCGAACAATTCAACTGAAACTAGTGAAACCTGTACCGAGTGACATTGTCATTTCCAGAAGTCATAATCCTAAACCTATTACTAGTTTGGCTGAAGAAATAGGCATACTGCCAGGTGAACTGAGTCCTTTTGGAAGCAAGAAGGGCAAAGTGAGTTTAAACGTTTTGCAGCGACTGTCGCATCAAAAAAATGGAAGATTTGTAGTAGTGGCTGGTATTACTCCTACACCATTTGGTGAAGGAAAAAGTACTACTTCATTAGGTTTGGTTCAAGCACTGTCTGCGCACAAGGGAAAAAACTCTTTTGCAACTTTGCGACAACCAAGTCAAGGTCCTACTTTTGGAGTTAAAGGCGGAGCCGCTGGTGGTGGATATTCTCAGGTTAATAAATTAATCTTTATACAAAACTAATTTTGTAGCACTAAAGGGTTAATAACAATTTTGCCTTCTCTTTACATAAAAAGGTTATTCCTATGGAAGAGTTCAATTTACACCTTACTGGGGATATACATGCAGTTTCTGCTGCCAACAACTTACTGGCAGCTCAAATTGACGCTAGATATTTCCACGAACAAACACAAACAGACAAAGCTCTGTACAATCGTTTAGTACCAGAAGTCAAAGGTGTTCGTACCTTTTCCAAAATTCAAATGAGACGATTGAAAAAACTAGGAATTAACAAAACAAATCCCAATGAATTAACAGATGAAGAGATAAGTCGGTTCGCCAGATTAGACATTGATTCCAATAACATTACATGGACAAGAGGTATGAGAAGTCTCATTAAATATATACATTAATTAATAGCAATAACTGTGATGAAAAATTCACGAAGATATAATTTTTTAGTTGTTGATATCAACGACAGATTTTTGCGTAAGATCACTATTGGTCAAAGTTCAACTGAGAAAGGATTCACGAGAGAAACAGGATTCAAAATTTCCGTCGGGTCAGAAGTCATGGCAGTTTTGGCTCTTGCTACTAGTGTAGACGATATGAAACGCAGATTGGGCAATATTGTTGTTGGATTCGATAAAAAGGGTGAACCTTTAACCGCAGACGATTTTGTAAGCTCGAATTTGTTTAATTGTTTACGAATTATTCAATAAAACACATTTATGAATGTACATAATAATTATCGACACAGGGTGTAACAGGAGCAATGGCAATTTTACTTAAAGAGGCAATAGAACCAACACTTATGCAAAGTGTTGAAGGAACACCAGTTTTAGTACATGCTGGACCATTCGCAAATATCGCACATGGATGTTCTTCTATCATTGCTGATGCCATTGCTTTGAAGCTCGTTGGACCCGAGGGCTATGTAATTACTGAGGCAGGTTTTGGATCCGACATCGGTATGGAGAAATTTTTCAATATCAAATGCCGCACTTCGGGGCATGTACCAAATGCTGTCGTACTAGTCTCGACTATTCGAGCCTTAAAGATGCACGGAGGTGGACCTGCTGTTACAACAGGTTGTCCACTTCCTAGAGAATACGTCGAAGAAAATATCGAACTCATTCGTAAAGGGCTGCCTAATTTACAAAAGCATATCAGTAATGGTTTAAAGTATGGAGTTCCTGTGATTGTAGCAATTAATGTTTTTGCGTAAGTTTTTGTATGGCACATATTTTTGTATAATACAAAACCATGATTCTGAAATGTCTTGAAATCTATCTTAATATGAATGATTATCAAATTGTTGTAACAGAAGATAATGTTAAAAACAAACCCCCGAAAAAAACTTGTTGTGTAATAAGTAAAGCTTAAAGTTTCAAAATCAAGATCTTTACTTTCACTAGTTTTTATTTTTAACCCGATTTTGATATTTTCGCCATAATAATTTGGTTTTTGTTTCAATTTTCTGGTATAGAACTGATACACCATCAGAATTAACATTTTTGAAAGAGGCAGCAAAAGAGGCTGGAGCTTTTGATGCTGTAATTTGTAATCACTGGGCAAAAGGCGGAGCTGGGGCAATTGATCTTGCCGAAGCAGTTATTGCAGCTTGTGAAAGACCTAGTAATTTTAAATTCCTGTACGACGTTAATTCGAGTATTGTAAAAAAAATTGAAACTATTGCTAAAGAAATGTATGGCGCTGGTAACGTTGTACTGGCAGGCAAAGTAAGTACCGACTGATGTAGTATTTAACATTAAATTTTATATTTCTTATAATATTTCTACTTATAATTAGGTCAAAGAAAGGATTGAAGAGTATACAAAATTAGGCTACGATAAGTTACCAATTTGTATGGCGAAGACATCAAATTCTTTAACTGGAAATGCATCTGTGAAAGGCGCACCCACAGGTTTTACTTTGGACATTACAGATATATATATTTCTGCTGGAGCTGGATTTATTGTTGCCATGGTTGGAGATGTATGTATTGTAATTTAAAAGGTATTTATTTATAAAAACAATGAACATCTAAATAAATTCATAAATTATTTTCACAAATTGCAGATTATGATGATGCCTGGACTTTCAACCCGGCCAAGTATTTACGATATGGACTGGAACGAACATACTGATGAGATAGAAGGATTATTTTGATTAAAATAAGCATTTTGAACATTGTATATGTAAAATATTGATTATTACTCATTTTATTTCATTTATGAAACAATGTAATTTTTATACAGTTTATACTTTACTTGTATTCACAGCATACAGTTCATTAAAGTTAAATATAGACATTTTGCAAGTGTTATTTTAATTCCACTGCACTTCCTACCGTATTACTATTTTTCAAAATATTTTTTCCAATGCACGCAGTTTTGCATTACGGGAAAGTGGATTCATTTCTAGTTCATCCTCTGTAGCTATCAGAACATGTTTATGCAACATTTTCCAAGGAACTGATATAACTTCGCTCAAATCAATGTCATCATAAATTTTGTTATAATCGCTGTACTTTAAATGTAATTTGTTATATGGATTATCTATTATTCTCCCCTTTAAATGTTGCTTTACAACAATATCTTCTAAAGTAGTGTAGGCTATGGTGATTAATTTTCCATTTTTTTTTAAATATGTTTGCGCTAATAATATGCCATAGTCAATTTCATTGAGTTCATTATTTACAAATATTCTTAAAGCCTGAAAAGTTTTTGCCGCAGTATGCGATTGTAAACTTAAATTGTCAATTGCAAAAGCGCCAACTATCGATTCCAATACCCGACTCAAATCTTTGGTTGTTTTTATGCATTTGAAATTACTTCTCATTTCTATAATGGTACGTGCAATCGTTTTTGCTCTCTTCTCTCCGCCATATGTTTTCAAAAGACGAATCAAATCCAACTCATCTATACTTTCCAGAACATCCGCAGCAGTTGGTTCTTTGGGATTTCTGCATCCATCCATTCGCATATCCAAAGGACCATCATTTAGTAAACTAAATCCTCTATTTATATCCTCAAGTTGCATAGAAGAGCAGCCAAAATCAAAAAAGAATGCATCTATACTGTTTGCCAATATATTATGTTCTTTTAAAAGTTGGGGTAGATCAGAAAATCGTCCAAGTAGTGGAATAACTCGGTTTGGATACTGTTCAGATAATTTCTGAGCACACTCATAAGCCATTGGATCTCTATCAAGGGCAAATATTTTTACATCCGGATATGCTTCTAAGATTTTAGCCGAATGACCCCCTGAACCAAAAGTCATATCAATAATTGTAGAACCAGGTAATAGATCTAGGTATTGTAAAACTTCATTGTACATGACTGGATCTGGAACTAATTGAGCTTCTTGTGCTTCATACGACTGTTTTGAATATTTACATTTTCCAATATTTACATTGAATGTTGACAAAATATTTTGTTCACTTCCAGGATAAAATCCTGCATATAAAAATCGTTTGAAAGCATATGACAAGGTTTGCTTATGTAAACAAACTGATGATTGTAATAAATTAACGCTCATACTTGGAAAGTATAATCTTAGCTTTGTGAGCAACATTATAAAATTTTTTGTAGTTAATAATTCTATTTATCAAACCTTTTTCTCCTTCAACAAAGTAAGTCTGCAGTTCTTCGCTCAGAAGTGCATTACAATAATTTGTTGACAAACCACATGAAGTACTATTTAATGAGCGTTTATATTTTTCTAAATAATAATTTGATGACAAACGTTGTAAAGAGTTATAATATCTATCGCACTTTTGTTTATCAATTATTTGCGATTCACCTTTTGCAAAGGCACAAGTAATTTCTTCTCGAATATGTTGCGCCAAATCCCTGTAGTAAATTATAATTTTTAATATTCTTTATATAATGGTTAAAATATTTCATTTTTTGTTCGCTTTTAATGTAACATAAAGACTCTATGACTCTTAGAGTTTTCCAAATTCTTAAATAATATTACAATAAAATATTCAAATAATTTCCTCCTAATAATATTTAATTTACATATATTAAATAATTTATTTTAAACTTTTTGCATTATTTACATTCAAAACATCATAATATTCATAACTCATCATAATTAAATTACGAAAGATTTTGAACATAAACAATATAATATAATTCTATAAAAAGTTCGTTCAAAATTGTATTATTTTCTTTACTCACTTTCCTTTTTTTGATTTATCAAGTGGCCAATTTCTTAATAATAGAATAAAATTTTTATAAGTTCCACCAGCCATTTCACTACGATATTTTAAGGTTATAATAATATTCAATGATTACGTTCTTTAGTACCTGCTGCCTCTACAGACTAAATCTCAAATTATACATTAGGTGTTGATAACATCAATTGTCGATAATAAAGGTTGTCCACTCAAAATAATTACATATGTGTAACATATAATGTTAATTAAAATTTAACACTTTTAAAAATTTGTAAAAAAATTAACTATATATTATTTATTAAATTTTTATTATTAAAATAACTGAAGTAGATATGTCGCGAATAATTTTACAACAATAATCACAAAATCCAATACAGCGCATTATTGCGCAAACGCAATTTTACATGTTTTTAAGGTTATGCTTCAATATTTATACTTGGTGGCATGTGGAACACACAGTTTGTAGCCATAAGATATATACATAAAGAATATTTATATTTGTGGTCACATGTGATTGTGATTTCTCCTGTTTCTTAAAATTAAGCAGTTAAAATATTAATATCTATAAAAAATGGTAAGAAATATTATTTTCTACAACAAAAATATAAGCTTTCTTATTTTGAAGATTAATTTTTGCTTGTTTTGTATATTGCACTTTGTATATCGTATTTTATATATATATTGCAGCCTATTGATGGAATGAAAGAATTGGCAAAAGCTAAAAAGTTTTTGCATCCAAATAGTAGAAAATCCAAAGCAATTTGTAAGAAGTTAAACAGGTATTAACATTGATGTTTTTTTACATAATAGTTTTAATAATAAGTTATTTGCACCGAGAAAGAAGTAATAGTTAAACTTAAAAGGTTTTATATTATTTTACAGATAACTCTAAAGAGTGAATACTTTTATTATTAAAAATGGTAAAAATGATTTCCTTAAAGCAATATAAAAATAGTAATTTATATTTCTTTTTTCTCAATGAACAGACATTAAGAAATTATTGTTACTCAAATTAATGATCTTTTTATTATTTACTATATTATAATTTTTTGAATTATAACATATTTATTATTTAATTAGAATTAATTTCTTTATAATATCACATGTACATATATTAAAAATTAAGCATGATAATTGAAATCATATATAAGATCTTATGTAAGATCTTTATTGTGAATTTATGTACATCAGGTATTTTTACAGATATTATGAAAATAATACAATAAATTTTTTTTTATTTGTTGTATTAGATTTTTTGTCTGAGAGATAAGTTATTAATATAATTAGTCAAAAAAGCATTGAATCATTCACAATTTAATGATATGTACTATAAATTTTAGGCAAGAAACTAGGAAGAAAAATAAACTAGGTAATATTTTAAAAAGAAGCCTGATTTCTGATAAAATGCTTTGGTTTAAAGACAATATGGTTCATGATATATGTCCTTATACTGAAGAACTTACAGCAGAATTATTACAAAAGTAAGTATTAATATTTTGTATATAAAAAATATTTCAGCATAAAGTACACAAATATGCTTTTGAAGTTTTTTAAGATTTAAAAAATCTCTTATTATTTTTGGAATATGGTAACGATCTTTTAATTAACTATAATGAAATTTAATAGAAATTGAATCCCTTCATTTTAGATATATAGCAAGAAATGATGAGGAATTGGAACAAATTGAAATAAAACACTCTATAGGAGGAAGAAAAAATAGACAACACGCAAACAGAGAAGATATTCTTAAAATGAATAAAGCACGTGATACAGAAGAATATGAAACTTGTGGCATTGGTAATACTAATATTTTAACATATAATTTATTTTATAGTTATTTTTATTAAATTCTTTGGTTATGAGGAAATTATTTTCTTAAAAGGAAATTATTTTATAACAATTTATATCTTTACTGAATAATTGTATATAAGTTAATAATAGATTATTAATGAAATTATATATTTAAAATTATAATTATTATATATTCAAAATTATAAAATCATTTTGTTTTACTTTAAAATGTATCAATTTGTATTCAAAGTAACTAAATGAATTAAATAAAACTAAAAGTTTCTAGCATAAATACACAATAATTTTAATGTTATTTATGAAATGCTTCCTTAATTGTTATATATAAAATTGTTTATTAAAATTTGTATTGAAATTAAGATATTGGTATTAAATAAACTGAATTATTTATTAGTACAATTACAATTTCTGAAATATGAAAAATGGAAAAATTTGATTTATTGTAGCAATTTAGTCAATTAATATAAAATACATTATGATTAAATATGTTCACAATATTGTGCAGTACAATATCAAATTGGAATTTTTCTTTATACATTATTTGATCGTTATTAATATAGTAGTACTGAAGGTATTTTCAGATGAAAGTTCAATGTTTTTTTTTTCTTTACTACAAGTTGACATTAAATTCTACTTTTGAATCAATATGGAATTCATTTACATGACGTAGACTTTTTTATAGTGAAAAGTTGAATTAACATATTCATCATTGATGGAAACTTTTGAATAATTTTGAGAAGTGTTACTTTTACAGTTATTGCGATATAATTTTATCAAAAATATCTAAATTAATGTAGATTTATATTTTAACTGATTATTTAATATTAATTGAAAATTAGTTATTAACTATCATTTATAATGATTGTTTGTAGTTAGTATTTATGCGTACAATAAATTGTACCAAGAAAAATAATGTTTAATCATAATGCATGGACAAATTCGTTGTGTACTTAAATAATTAAGTTTATATTAAAGAACTGATTTCATTTCGGTTTTGTATCTTATTGCAGAAATTCCTGACATACTTAATGCAGCGCAATGTGCTCTACTGAAAAATTGGAACGGAGATGCGCGATTAATGCCAAAGTTTAAATTTCGAAGAATTGGTCGAAAACACTTGAACGATAAATTAAAAAAGATGGATGAAACAGAACATAAACCAATGGATGCAGAATAATTGTAATTTTCTATATAAACGATCGATATATTTGTACTATACCGAATATAAATGAAAATAAAATTGTTACTTATTTTACGCAAATAATCTTTTATATGCCATTCTCTAAATTACAATAGACTTATTATTAATATAGTTCAATTATAATTTATTCGCGTTTTCAATTTGATCCAACTATCATTGAACTGTTATAATGAATGACACTTATTAAATGAACGTAAAAATATTTGACGGTTGATTTATTGACGTAGCGGAAATTCCGAAAGTGATAGATTTTCGGTTGAGAGTTTAAGCGTTTCTTTAGAGCGAAGCGTAAATGAAACGAGCGAAATGAAAGAAGTTAACTTCTGTTGATGCGGCAAGTAAATGTAGGTCCCACCGGTTGGCATCTATAATGCCAGGTTCCCACTCTTGCGCCTTCTGCGATCGCTTGATACAACGGACGTTTTCAATTTAAAAGCAACTATGTTTAAATTCAGTAACACAATTTCATTTTGAAAGTAAAATCAGCCGGAAGACAAAATTATTATTGACTTTCGACGGTGTTTAATAAATTCCTTAAATTCTTCCAAAATACATTCTTTTACATTTTAGAAACGGTGCTAATTTATTCAGAATCACTCCTTTTTTTTTGCTAATTGTATAACAGTAAATTTTGTCTACAATAGTGGAAATTTTTAAATACCGATTACTTTACTGATGTCTGAGTTCAAGAGATTCCCAAACATTCGCAGATTTAAGAGTCATATTTAACTTTCACGAATTCGTCTCTTATAAAATTATCAATCATTATGTATATGGGCTGTTTTTTCTTCGTTTTCTAGAATGAAGTTTCTTCAACTTTTGTTCCTGCAATTTTATCAAAGGCCAATATTTCTTTTGCTATAAACTACACCGAATACTATCTTTATATTCATGTAAATGCTTAATAACCGTACAATTTACACCAAAATAAAGTTGACCTTCAAATTACGCAAGCACTTTCACCATAAAATAATTGTATTATTACAGCAAAGTGTTTTCGTAAAATACGAAAATGTAAATTATAATTTAGTAATGAAATAATTATATTTAATTAAAGTTTTATCTGTCACCTTATTTCCTAATTCATGCATTAGAGAAATTAATGAATTTGTACATTTAATAAGATCACACGAACATAATTTGGCATATATAAAATATTTTGGGATATTTTGATATATGAAAATGTATATCTATCCTGTTTTCATTAAAATATGTCCTTGACCTAACAGAAATAAATTTCGATTTCTAAATTTATAAAACAAAAAAATTTAAATTAATTTTCAAAATAAATATGTTTTTTTTTATTCCTCTTTTGTGAAATGTATGTAGATTAAGTTTAAAGAATTTTTATTCAATCGTATAAATATGTATATACTTTTTTAAATATCTTATTCAATTATTTTAAAGTCCTTTGTTAAGTTGGAAATATTTTATTGCTCGTCTATTAGATTTCTTATGTTTTATTGTAATAATGTGATGTAAGTTTAACTATTCGTTTATTTTTACAGTTGTTTTAATTGTAAGTACACTGTTAAGTTACTTTTAATTAAAGAAAGCAAAACATTTTAGAAATCTAAAATTGTTGAGATTAATAATCTTAAAATCGATTAAATTCTCAATTTATGGGCAAAACCTTTTATGCGTTTATTTAACTCAGACGTTTATTAGTTATTAAGAAATTTCTGGAAACAATTTGTATCTAATTTGAGAGTAGAAATAAATTACTTTATTGGCTTAATTTTTTTTTCATTGCACACATTAAAATAACATAGCAGCTATTATTGTGCTTTACTTCAATCGAAGGACAAATTCACATTTTTTCATTATTCTTATAAAAATATGATGAAAATAATATAAGAATGCGGTGAAATTTGGGAAAAATACAATTATTTTTAAAATATACCATAAAGTAATATTTGCTATAATATTTCTTTCCGCGTGCATTTAATTTAAGAAGATTCAAGAAAAAGTATAAACACGTACAACGGATAAAAGCAGAGGAACGCGCATCAGCTCCCTTTTTTGCTTCATCTTTTGCATATTTTTCTTTGTCTAGTTCTTTATTTTTCTTTAAATTTAAGTCCTGCTCCTGCGTTTAGAGAAAAAGGTAAAATTAGCCCACGATAAAGCTACGTCAGAAAATATTTCAAGCAATTTTTTTAATGTTAAATGCAAATTTAATGTTAAATAAAAACAACAATTTAATGTTAAATGCAACGAAGAATTTGACATTAAAAAAATAATCATAGCAAACAATTAAACTAACCGTCAGTCAGAATTGTACCTTAAATGACGGTATAATAAACGCTTTCAAAATTGATTAATATTAATACAAATGTACTTAATATTATTTGTTCAATATATCATTGATTTTAATGTTATTCACTTACTATTATCTCAATGTACAGTTCTTCAGTAATATTAAATTTTTGCCCCTTTATTTAAACTATTACGCGAGGTTATCTAGATGAAGCAACAAATCTTTGTTTCATCTCCGTTTTCCGTGGGTGATAGTTTTCAATATATTCCATCATGATGTCAGACGTTGAGAATTATCCTAACGCCAACATCTTTGACCTTCAACGTTCAAATACTCTGAACATTTAATTTCAGTATACTTTCGAAAGTTCGTTTTGATACAACTTTTATCGAAGCGTATTTATCAATTAGCCTCATCTAAATCATACACTTGAGAACGCAACAGCCGAGAACTGTTTGATTTAAATGGTCGGATCATTGTGGTCCAGTGAGGCATACACTGAGAAAACTTGGACAGAAAAGAATTACTGTTTTTAATTAAGTTTCAGATATATATATATATATATCCGTCATCGATACAGTTAAAAAAAAGGCAGTAATTTTTTCTGTGATATTTCTCTCTGTGTATATTGCCAGTTGAAAACTCGTCAATGGCCTATCTAAAATCCTAGAAAGCATTAAACACAGTCGTACAATTGCCTTCGGCGCAACTGTACCAAAACGTCCGAAGCGTGGAAGTGCAGGTGCAGGTGCAGGTACAGGTACAGCGGGTTCTTTTGGGCACTTCCGGCGCGGGCCAAGAGTTACATATGGGCATGGGCTGGCCTGTGATGCGCGTCGCTTGGCACTTGTTGAAATTGGCTCGTAATGAGACGGAATCGGCGACGATACAGACCGCGGCACGGCGTTTGCGCTTCCATCTTGTGAGCCGCATCAACCTGACAATCTCGTGAACCTAGCAAGCCGAGCTCTAACCTGGAGAAGGAAGGGAACCCCGGTCAGGAGGGAGTGAGAGAAAGACCAACAGAGAGGGGCTCCTCGCGATAGACCTTTCTCCGGTTCTTAAGACTCGCCAGTCTTGTCAGTTCCCACCGGAACCCAGACCAAGTTACAAAGCACCCGGAGAAAGGTCGCGCCAGTGCCACCGCTCTAATATTCTCCGTGACATCCTAATCGTAGTTACTATTATCGAACAACTGTTGTGAGCCAGTAATAAAAATAGTAAAAGAAAAGAAAAAAGAAAAAAGAAAAAAAAAAAAAAAGAAAGAAAGAAAGAAAGAAAAAAGAAACAAGTAAGATAGGAAAGGAAGTCGGAAGGCGAGAAGAAACACACGCCTTCGTCGAGTAACTTGACAAAAAAGAATTGAAAAAGAAAACAAGATATTTGTATAGAATCAAGAGTCGGCGTGTCATCGTTGCCTGTTTCGGATTTTGTTTGTATCGTGCCTGGATCGTGCGGGTTATCGGTGCATATGGTGCAGCTGAGGAGGAAGAGCTAGAAGGGGTTTCATGACAGTGTGCACCGCGACGTTTTCGCGCACAGTGCAAGGTGGATTGACCGGCTGAAAGCCATACGACGACATGACCGCCGCGATGGCCAGATTGAGGTTTACCAAGCTGCTCATTTTGGTTCTGCCTTTGGTGGCCGCCATCGCCGAGGGTGAGTCTTCCGACAAATCGCCATACTTTTATTATTATGTAACCTTGAGAGGATGCGAGAGAACTCGGTGCCGAGAACTTTCCAATGCGACTCCCTAACGTCGATTCGCTTCGACTCGCCCGCATCTATCCGCGATGACAGAACTATCGAGGAAAGTTTCATGCGAAATCGGATGCGCGCGATAATTTCCCCATTCGGTTTATTCCATTCCAACCTACTTATGGCCATTCAAACGCCAACCAGTTGAAACTGAATTCGTACAAGGTTTATTATATTCCGCTGGCGGTGTACTTTTTACCACCCCAACTGGCCATTTAATTGGGACGACCACTTTGCGGCACACATTGCCGCTTCGTCGCCGACTTCAACATTCAATTTAATCGTTCGATTTCAATGCTTCAAGAAGGCTGTTGCTAATTGTAAATCGCGCCAACTGGTTGCCAGTTAACATTTGAGATGCAAAACATGTTTGCCGTTTTTACCGTACTGATTGTCGCCTGAAAATTTATGAAAGTTGTTTCGACTTGGTGGTGATAATTGCATAAAAAAGAAAGAAAAAAAGAAAGAGAAAAAGAAAAAGGAAACGGGTAGATTTCATTGATCGTGGGGTCAAAGTGCTGTTTGTTCGTCTGTTTTAAAAGAAAAAGATTATTTACGAGAGTTTTGTTGAATGGTTGAGCAATGCCGCTGTTTCGTGTGGTATTGGCTCTTACCAGTTTTTCCTAATTTAGCGTCGAGCGTTACGGAGAGCCGTGTCGTCACTTGAACGTAAAGATCATTTTCTGCATTTTAATCAATATTCAAATCAATCATTTCGCTTAATACCAAGCGGTTAAGCCACGGGTCAGTTTATAAAAAAATATTTTAAAAACTTTGGCGTTCTGATACATTTATAGCTACGGGTGAGGTGTTTTGCTCATTAACATAACGCCAAACTAGAATTTAAGATATTTAATTTTGCAAAGTGGTTTTCCCGCAATATTATGCAAGCCTTTTGGAATCCCGTCGGCGGCAAGTCGAGAAACATAGCGTGAAATAATCTTTAAATACTTTTGTTCTGCTCGAAATTAAACACTTTACCCGGAAGCAACAGCACCGTGTACCACCGTTTGTCATTTGCAAAACAAATTAATCTTTTATGATTTAAAATTGCGAGCACACGCGCGGCCACCCATCCACCATCGATTCTCGCGTTATTGCGCTTAACCAATCATCCACTTAATTCTTCATTAACGTCTCCATTCGAATTATTTTAACAATGAAATCGCAATAATTAGTGGTATATATATATATTGTAAGGAAGAGATCAGCAAGTGTTGATGGCTGAATTTACGTTTCGTTGGCTTTACATAAATGTCACTTGAACGTGAAACGTAGAAAAGGTGGGCGCGAGAGAAGGAGTTTCCTTCTTATAAGAAGGCACGATTTATCCAGTTACGTTAATTGATTCAATTTAAGGGCGCGCGCACAATCAGCCGTGAACATCTGCGGAAACGGCGCGCTGTATTTTTCAACACGTAACAGGGAATTACGCGTAACGGTAACTTGTTAAAATGTAACAGCTGTTGCGGAGCGTCATTCGCGTGCTTTATCGCGAGGGAAGATCTCTTTCAGTCGCATCGCTCGCGCGTTTTCATTCGCCAGCAACTTTCGTCGACGCTTATGCTTGTAATAATGCCCGAGGTCGCGTGCTCGCCTTCGTTTCTTGCCGCGCTATTGCCGATCACCTTCTTTCTTTCTCTGCCCGCCCCCGTCCCACTCAGCTTGGCTTTTGCCATCCAACGTAATGGCCTCGGCCGGAGAAATATTCGACAAGGGCTAACCTCCGCGAAAATTCAAGACCATACGCCTGCTACCCCAAAGTAAGCAAATAAGCATGGGACTTGCCCCATGTATATCAGGGCCACGGATCTGGTTAGAATATGGTTAACCCTAATGGGGGCTTTCATATCAGAACCGTGCCAGGGCCCCCTATCCGGGGATCTTAATAATCTATGTATAATAAAATAAAAATATATAAATAAAATAAAAAAAATAAAACTAAAAATCAACAAGTACGGTTGCTCTATCCGGGCCCAATTGCAGCCCGATTGAAATTTCTACTCGGAACATCTCATCGCTTTTCGCATTGGCCTCAGCGAAAACCGAGCCACTAAATGAACTGTTAATCCGTATTGTTTCCTCCATCAAATAACGCGCTCTTGAAAGTTCCACAGACAATACCGTGTTCGACATAAAAGAAATCATCGGGAATTATACGATGGCGCTGATAACCATCGGTGTTGTATAAGCCGCTGGCAAGAGACGTTACATTGGCATTCGAATTGATAATTACGCTTTTACTTAAACATCATACCGGCGCGCAGTTAAGCGATCTCCTTATTGTAACCATACTAGAATCGCCATGACACCCTTACAAATGATCATCTCATTAAAATAATACCCTCTTGCACTCGGGCCAAATCCCTTTAAAATTATCTTACGCAAAGAATATCTGTTGCAATTCAACAAGATTGAATCTACTTTAAATTCATCTTTTTATGTAAGAAACAGTAACCTTTTTCTCTTCTCAAAAAGGAATCTTCTTTTTAGCGTTACTTTTTAAATTAAAATAAATATGCTTTTTTATTGTTAAAATATAAATATTGTTTAAATAGTATATTGTGTATTTATAATTGAAATAGCCTGAAGCAAAATAAGAAATTGATTTGCTTCGATATTCATAAGGATAATAAGCAATTAAATCTGACACGCAATACAAATGTCAAATAAGGTGGTACTAATATCAAAGTACGGAACTTTATCGAAATTATTTACAATTAAAATAAAGTATATCTTTGTAAAATAAACATTTTTTCCTTTAAAAATGAATCAAGTTTTGTTTTCAAGATTTAAACGTTTTTAAATGTTTAACAGTGGAGTTGTTTGTCTTCACTTGAGCGCAAAAACTTCTTCTCGGAATTTTTTTAATCGATTGCCATTTTCACTGATAGCAACAGATCTTCGCATTGGTTAAAGAAAATCTTATAGTAAGAGTTGCCGATATGAAAGTAGAGACCGAGTACTGTAATTTCATGAACAATCCCGATATTAACTTAATTAATTCCACCTAATTAAATCGTAGCTCATTTAATAAAACAGGCATGAAATAAGTGCAGCTTCTTTTTGCATACAATAGGTTAAAAAACATATTTCTTTTTGTTCTTTTGCAAAAGTATTACTTTGATGTTTCGTACTTTGTATAACGTTTAACGAAACGTTAAATAATTGTTTAGCAGAGGATTGAATAGAAAAAGAAATACAGCGAAACTTGGACGAACTAATTTTTGGTTGGCATCCTTCTAACCGTTTCTCAGCCGACCCTTTCGCCAATGATCATTTGATTAATGTTGGCATTCTTCGGTCGCGCCGCAGACAAAACTTTTGTCCCGGCCGTCGAAGACATTATTTAAATACAATCTGCATTGTATGATACTGTTTAGCGGTGACGGTGCATAATTCATGTGATATCTGCGAGTGCACAAGTGCGGGCCCGCAGAAAAGCAGGTTATATATGCGCGAGTCTTCCGATACGATCGGGCAATCTTTGTTGCACTCGGAGAAAGTTTCAAACAGGATCGCCACGAAAGCTCCAACTTGATCGAGAAGTTTTCTCTCCCGGTGTTTTCGCATTGACAACCTTTGGCAGCGTGCTCGCCGAGAGTGCGAAAAGTGAGCGGCACTGCTGTCAAACATTTTGCTATACTGGCATACAAGTAACTATATTACGGTTATCTTAACTTGATATAATTGCTGGCCAATCACGTTTCTAGCCCCTTACAATGATCCCTTCCGGCTCAACTTTTCCTCTATCTCCCTTCTGGATTGGATTCCTCTTCCGGCCGGGCATTAAAGTCCCCGGCCTTTCGTTCAGTTTCGCCGCGTTTTGCGTGAATCCATTCAATAAAATGGACGATAAAGCGCCACTTTCCTCGCAACGGAGTACTTTTTTCCATGGCAGAGGGAAGAAAAAAACCAACGACGACGCATCCTAGTGGCGGTACAGTTAGGCTGTCGGACTTAAAATTCATACTTTCCATTGGCGGAATATTAATCCGCACGCGTGCGTGCGTGCGTGCGTGCGTGCGTATTTCGTGCCACCGTACGGTCAATAGTTATATAAACTTAATGACAGCCATAAATAAGTCGCGTTTATTGCCGTTTCAAAATTCGATTATTGACGGATCGACGAGCGACTAATAAATCGCCAATTTATAACCGGCAAATTTCGACGGTAAACCGTTTTATGAATTGAAAGAGCGGGCTCGTCGTTTTCGACAACACCCGGAAGCATCTGACATCAAGTAAAAGTTTTAAATATCTGTTAGGGAGGTTAATTGATCGTTAATAACTTGTTATTATAAACAACACATTCGTTGAAGTATATATTCGTTGGTTAATGTTAAAGTACAGTGTTGGGATTCAGTTTAATTCACGAGTAAGTAGAATAATTATTCTGTACGGATTAAATTAATCAATATAATATTTATTTAATCTCTTAACGCGTGTAATAAAGGGTACGAGCGATTGGACATAAAGAAGCGATACAGGCGATGCTGGTTTTTTTTTTTTTTACTTTTCGGGAAAACTTTCTCCCCGCGAAACAGAAAAACCGGCCGGGTCGTGCAACCGTCTCCTCGACCGTTTCAGCAATTATTGAAAGTCCCCCCCCCCCCACCCCCCATTAAGTACGCATTAAGACCGCATAAGGACGGCATTGCCGCGTGCTGCGGGATTGAAATTCACGGATCAATGTTCACTCATTCGATGATTCATGGGAGCCCCGCTTTGTGTCCTTTTCCGCGGTCTAATGTGGCCACTCGGATCGACGTCGCTTTCCGAGGCCGCGCTCTTTTCAACGCACGAGAGGCGCGCACTTTATTATTATTATTATTATTGTTATTTAAACTGTTGCGTTGGCAGGCTTGGATTTCGCGTCGCGGATTTTTCAGCCTAAATCCACGCGCGGGCCCGCCGTTGCCGCGGCATATTCGTCGTTTGCAAAAGTCGCATTCCAACACGCGCGGCGTTTCTCAAGAATTTCTCGCAAAAAGTAGAATTCAGTCGACGATAATTCCTGAATTTGAATAGTGCATATAAATAAATCCAAACAACTGTGGAATAAATTACATTTTGTCTTCGCGATTGTACGAAAACTGCATTTCACATTCACGTCGTTGTCTTTTCGAAGACGCTGATAAAGATAGAGAGAGAGAGAGAGAGAGAGAGAAAAGAAGAAAAAAAAAGATAATGAAACATAAGTAAATAATAACAGTGCGTTGCTTTCTGCCTTAACATTAATATTATTATTGTTCGTTTTGTTCTTGTACTCTTTTAAATTTATTCTCAGCAGCTTCGAAACTTTTTGCAATCACGATTTCATCAAAGATATAAAATACGTTTACATAAATAACACCAAAGTCCACTTGGATGCGGCGGCATTTCTTTCGCCGTTGTCTAATGGACTTAATAATTCAACTGGTAATACCCCTGCAAATTATTATCGAGCCGAGCCAAGAACCAAATTATCCTTAATCAAATGAATGAACTAAACGAGCATTGGGCAAAATATTGCTGTCATTACGGCGGTAATTGCTTTGTTAACAGACTAAATTTACATGCAAACTTAGTCGAAATAAGT
The DNA here is from genome assembly GCA_022817305.1 of Leptoteleia sp. ZL-2020. Taxonomy (NCBI): domain Eukaryota; kingdom Metazoa; phylum Arthropoda; class Insecta; order Hymenoptera; family Scelionidae; genus Leptoteleia; species Leptoteleia sp. ZL-2020. The sequence goes on from JABFPN010000935.1 coordinate 25,457, forward strand.
TGATATTTTAATAAATGCAATATATTTTATTTATGTATAATCTGTCCATTTTGCATTGCGTTTCAAGTTAATTATATGACGTTGCAATTGCAGAAAATAGCACTCCAATACACTGAGAGAACAAATACTTTATAACGTATGATATATTCGTTCCATTTTCGAAAATTTTACATCAAAATTACTACCGTAATTCGTTAATTGAATTGCTATAGGAAAAAGCGACGCACGTAACCTATACTTTCTAACCAGTCTAATACAAATTACTATCTTAGAGACAATAATTTTTTGCTACGCCGACTGGTAACAATGCGCTAATAAAATGAGCAAAAAGTAGACAGAAAAGCCGATAATAGTTTTGTAAAACTTTGAAATTTTATGTACAACAAAACAATTAGTGAAAATATCAGGAAGTTAATGTATTTACATTCTGTACGATGGAAGACGTTTGTATTGTAGGGGGCAAAGAAATCAACTTTCAACAGGGAGAAAAACATAATTTCACGTTGATAAAAATTTAGCAAAGAAGCATGACTCGAAAGAAGAATTTTTTTACATTTATTTATAAGCAAAATTATCGAGTAAAATTCATCAACTTCTTTGCATACAATTTACTACGTTAAATGTGATAACACTTCATCATTCGTATATTTACACGTGTTCTTCACGATGAATAAAAAATTTTTGTATTAGTAAGGACAGAAATGAGTAAATCATTTCAAGATTCGTGTACATTTTTCTCTGTGTACACGAAACGTTTAACATGAAAAACATTATATTTCGTAATGCAGGAACAATGTTTGTCAAGAGATATGATTTTAACTGGACTCTCGCGCTCGACGCTTCTGCGGACTATGCTCGAGCGAAACGGAATGAATTTAGCTGAAAGGAGGTTTTTCTTGCGTCGCGGGAATGCCACTTAATTAACAAAAATGTTCAACGCCGAACCGAAGAGCGTAAACATGTTTACGGCCGTCATTAAAATTTTACCGGCAAATGAAAAATGGCGACTGCTCTATTATCCCGTGGGAGGGGAAAGAAAGGAAGAGTCTTAATTAGCGATGATTCCGCTTTGCCAGTCCACATAACGACACTGTAAATCTAAATGCTAATCCCGCTGTTTAGATCGGGATCTAAAGTCGTCGGCGTAAAATGGAAATCCCTCGCGAGGCTTACTATCTCGTTGGCTGAGCCGCCTTGCAAAATTTGTCTTCGACATTTAACTGCGCGTCTTTATTGGCCGATATTAATAATCCGTTAAACTTTCAGTGGGGAATAAATGGCGCCCGGCAATTACATTTTACGGCGAGCTTTAAATCTCCCGCCCCGGGTAATTAATCTTCGTCTCCCTGTTGGCGACCTCCTGTACCAACTTTCGCTATTAAATCCGCCAACGAAATGTAGCGTGGCGCGATCGTGCATAGCGCCTCGTGGAAGGCCAACCAAAATGGCACACCGCGGTGCACCGTCTGATAATAGGACGTGCCGATGGATGGTCGCTCCTGGAGCCGATCGATGGATCGAGACCGTGGCGTCGTGGCGCAGTGGCGCAGTGGCGCGAATTGAATCCGTCCCCCCGGTCAAGGCGGGTCAAGGTCTCCGACTCGCGGCGGCTCTTCGGGAGCACCTCTTTGACTTTTCAGGCCAAGCGCCTCCGATACTCCCGCGATTCTCGAATGTCTTCGTGGGCGAAGCGAGCAACTTGGGAGGTGGAAGGGGGGGGGGGGACAACGCCTCCTTCCTTCCTGCGAAACCGACGTGCCTTTCTAACAACAGCCAGAGAAAAGTCTAATGAAATCCGGGAGCGGATGACTAATAGCATTTGAAGATGAATAACTTATCAAAGGCTTCCAGCGTTTGGCTTTATTCTATTGAGGACTGCCTGTCGTCGAGAGGCAGTCGTTATTTATTTTTTATTATTCTTTCTCCTTTCCTTTCTATTCTTCCATCTTTTTCCTTCTCTTCTCCTCTTTTCTTCCTCTTGCTTCTTCTGTCTTCTTCTCTTGTCTTTTCGTTCGTCGTTCCGTTTGCCGTGTTCTTAATTGGAAGTCGAGTGGTCGCTCTTCAAATAATAGACGTATGTGCTCGGAATATTTATATATTCAAGTTATGCACGGAAATACCGTTATTAAATGCCATATGTGTACCCGCTGGATTTTAGGCCGGATCAATCATTCATCTTTCCTCGCGGGCTAAATAATGCTCGAACCTCCGATTGCCATAATTTCGTCAGACTCTCGGACATTCAAGCCGCTCTATATTGTTATACGTTAGTTATGTTTGTCGCGCATAAAGTTTTATAGTTAATTGGATGATTTTATAGTAGAGAGTTATTTAGTCAGTATTTCTAAACACGGCTCATCACCCAGTTAAATTTTAGTTGTTGGATATTTTACAAAATGAATCAAGTTATTTTCTGAAAGGCGTAAAATTACTTGTTTTGAAATTAACGTGTACAACCGACGAGCTTAAGTTCAAGTCAAGCAGCGTTAATGGTTACCTGCATTTTGATGGGTAATAAATCATAAAATACTTTTGTATTAATGAAAAACTTATCTTTTTGCATTATTCCAATAAAAATTAAATGCAACTGTCGTAAATGTAATTGTTTTATTATTGAACAGCCGATGTATGAATATTTGCTTTCGAAAAAAGACAAAAAATATTGCACGGGATTGAATTTGATTAGGCGGTTAAGATGTGAATTAAGAGGCCGAGATTATTGTTTTTTAACGAGTTACATAAAATAGAAAATAACCGAGTCATTACGTCATTTGTAATCCTCGGCATTTAATAATTATATAAATTGGTCCTCTGTTTTATAATCTGATATTAATATTTATAACCCCGGAAGTCGTGCGTTTCGTGGCGTTTTATTAGCGGACGAAAATCATGTCATTTAAGGAACCCCGGTTGCTCTCCTTTTCAAGACTCAAAAGCGACCACCCCATAAAAGTTAACGTATTCACGAGTCAGCAGCAAACACAATGTTGACTTTGATTGTTCTTAAACATAAACTTTGGCTCCTTTTCCTTTTTCATTCCCGTGGCTTAATACACATCCGGTTTTTGCACTCCACTTTAACGTATGCAAACTTGTTATGGAAATACAATTTATACGCTCGTTAATTGTAATGCTCGAAGTGCAACAATAGATTCGAGAAGGAAAACTCGTTAAATTGGAGATACCGATCGTCGAAAAGATCGGAGCCAAATGTAATAAAGCGCGTAACTGGAGATCGCACCGTCCCAAACCCAATGACACAACGATTTGTCCTGCGGCTACATATCCATGAATCAATCCGACTTATCCGTACATATCATCGACTTTCCCGTTTTCCGAAACAATCCACACTATCCGGATCGTTAACTTTTCAATCCAGTTTTCTTGCTGCATTGTTCAATTTCTACATCCGTCGTATTACTTTTTCTCGGGAAGAACATTTTTTTTTGTTTTTTCTTCACCACTGTTGAAGCATTTATCGATTAAAAAATCAATAAAGTAAACATGATTGTGTTACAATACATTGATTTTGTGTTGCGAAATTAATGCGCTTGTTTAGATTAGATTGTATTGGCAAAATGATTTGCGAATAATAAGAAATATTGTCCTTTATCAAACTGTAGGATTGATTTTTCATGAAATAAGTGAAAGTGTGAGATACTTGACGATAACGATTAAAAGACAATGACAAGTACGAAAGCAACCCGCGAAGCAAAGTTGAAAAAGCGGTGGCATCGCGAGTCGGTTCTTGTTGCGCCTACCGAGAACGAGGCCAGCGCGACAATTTTACAGCTCTACTTGCTCCTTTGAATTAATTGTGGCGAAAAAAAAAGAAAAAAAAAAACAAAAAAAAGAGAGAAAAAGAAAAAAGAAAAAAAGTTGCGTCGTTGGGACGTACGAAACGTTGGCATAATGCGAATGCGCGGGCATTCGTTATGCCGTAACGAGATGTATGTAGATAAGCAATTCCGAAGGTATATTTATAGCTCGTTTGACCTTGTTATCGTTTGATTCGTTGAATCGTGAGCCCGGGACGTATCAATTATGCGTATGAAACGCGACGCGAGGGTCAGTAACGGAACACGCGTATCCGTGAAAGAGCAAAATTCCCCGCCAGACGCTGCCACTCGAGCCGGCTTTATTATGCCTTTCGATAACATCTTCATTTTAACGCCCTGGTATGTAGATTAATTGGTAACCAACTGCATACCTCAAATATCTCCTCCGAGTTAATGCTCTTTAATTGCTCGTCAACCACGCGCAATTTTACATTCTCCAAATGTTTCTTTGCCATTCGTACCCCTTTTTGCGGCCGAATTTAAAACGTTTTTGCGCGTTTTGTCGCCGCGGGTTTGGGCCTTTTTGCCACGCAGTTCCTTTATTGTTACGTTAATGTTCCTCCAAGCTATTAACGTGTATCCATGAGAAAATATAAGTGGTCATATTATGTGTGTCTGCTCAATCTATCGTCAGAGCACATTTTCAATGAAAATTTAGTTTTTCTTCTTCAGACAAATAAATGGTATTTACTGAAGGTACAAAAAATGACACAGTTTGCACTTAAAAGTACCATTCTTTTTTAACATAAACGGTCAAGTAACGTGAAAATGTTCAATGAACTCGCGCGGAAATAAAACGTCTGGACAGAGTCTGACAAGCTTCTTCCGTATAAATCATCTGGGCATTATCTGGACAGTTTCTGGGCATTTAATCTGGACATCTGCTGGATCGTTTTGGATATATCCACCTGACTTACCAGACGTCCAGAAGCTGTCCCGAAAATGTCCAGACATAGTCCAGATTATGTCCAGACATTCTATTTCCGTTCGGCAAGTATTTTCCATTAACAAAGTATTCTATCCAAAAAATTAGATTGGCACATGAACTTTAGGAACTATCAATTCTATCTATATATGTCGAAATTATTATAAAATATAGTCGTAACTACTAAAATAAATATCTCCCGATGTGGCTGAAATTATAATTTAACAATTTACTGTCAAATCAAAGATACTGTTATTTGGCAATTTCTGTCATTCTATTACGATATACTTTAAAATGGTTTTAACTTGTACAGTAAAGGTGCTTTGAATGGCATGATAATATTGAATGAGAGATGCATTTAAGTTAATTCAACGTGTAAAGTTTAATATTAGGTTTACTGTAATTATAGCATTGAACATATTTCGATTGTATTTCGCCATTTTTCGTGATAGGTTTAGGTCAAAATGTGATTATTATCGTTAATATATATTTTGCAGTCAGTTTATCACGACTACGCGAGGCAGGTGATTGCACTTGCGCCGATACTTGGTGATTAATATTAATGGTTCTCGCGCATTTCCACTCATCACTCGTAAGATATAATTTGACATGATTTACAAGTTAAACTCGACTAACTTTATTTGAAATAGCGTGTGAAGAGTGTAGTATGGGAATATTTTTACAAAATCATAATTGCCTTTTATTAATATATAACTGTTGTTTAAGTGTAAATTAACTGGACGAGTAATAAAATTAATTTTCCTCAAACCTCATTTGACTTGAAATGATAGAAATTGAAGGCGGATAATTTAGTATAGAATTTTTCTTAAATTTCTTCAACGTTGAATTTAATTAAATTCATTCTATGTTGGGTATTTTAAATACATTGGAGTAATAGAACTCTCTTACATTCGTGTTAATATTTTAATTTAACTAATGAAAAATGGTAAATGGAAAATTCAAAGCGTCGTAAAAATTCTGTTTATTAAATAGAAAAATTATACATTCAGCTGTTAAGATTTTACTTAAAAAAAATCATCGTTTAAGATCAACAGCTTGGTAATGTTTATTTTCAAGGATAATATGTTACTTTTCCTGGTGTAACAGGAATAAAAAAAGATATTTTCATAAGCTCGATTAATCAAATTATAGTGTTTTTTTTTTTAGCCTCTTCAACCTAACAAACCATAAAATTCAATTCAGCATTTACAATATATTCATCGGTGTAAAGGAATTTCTCGAAAGAATGAAAATAAACATGGCAAAGTCAAGGGGGATTAAGGTAGTGATTAATTTGCTTATTAATTCAAGCGCGGGCACATTTCTCTAATCCGAAATCAATTCGGATTAGACTGCTAAAGGCCCTTGTGTGAAAAAGGTCTGCTCGATTCCCTTGCGGAAAGAAATATCAAGTGCACTAATAAATTTCTGTTTAAATTAGATATATTGTTTGGCTATTATCGACGCGAGTAGAAATGATAAATATCGCAGCCAAACAAATTTGAACGAATCAATTTTATAAAGACTAACCCAGCGAGTTCATTGATAAACTCATTTATCTGCCAAAAGGAATACCTTTTTTTTTCCGAGTTACCCGCCAGTCAACTCAAATGTATGCTAATGCCCGCGAATTAACCTATTTTTATAGGCGCAAGTTTAGCATGCCTTTTATCCGCGATCTACGCAGAAACATTTTGCACCGATAGGTGTTCCACAATCCTCGATAGTTCCCTGGCACACAAAGTCGCCTATCGGGCGACGTAATGTTGCCTTTTCGCCGTCATTAAGCAGCTCCCAAGGAACGCTCGAACACGTCGTAAAGCCATATTGAGTGATTACCATCCCTGTAATATCATCGTCTATACTTTCAATTAGAGTAATGAACTGGAATCGAGCGCATAATGAGGGATTCCGGCGACTCGATGTCGTGCAGCAAATCACACGTATTAGACGTATTAGCGGCAATCGCAATTGTACCAATGCGAGGAGTAAACGCGATCGTTCAATTCCGCATTCCGGCCCGTTTCAGTCGCGCGCGTCTTATTCCGCGCACGGGGGAAAAGAAGCGCATGATTTTAATTCGTACCACCGATGCAAATTCTTTCTGTAATTGTATTCAAATTATATGAATAATTTCAACTACACGAATAAATGCTATGACAATTTGATACACTATACAAGGAAGAAAAAAGACATATAAGAGAATAATATTCAAAAGTAAAAATGTAAAACATTGGAAGACGCGTTTCGTATTTTAAATCATTACACACGTTTTATAAATTCATTAAAGCCGGTAACTATAATTTGAATTATTAGCGGTATCTTTCATCAATATTGTTCCTAGCATTTGATTATCTTGGTGACAATTCATATTAGTTTACATTTTTGTGTCAATTTGTACAACTCCACTTTTTTATATTAAATCGAGGAAAAGAATAAAATAAAAGTGCAATTAAATGAAAAATCAAAATAATGTTTTAAATAATATTTTACAAAATTTGTACGTTATATAAGTTGGTAGGACACTGAACTGAACGGAAACGAACAGATCGATATCAATGTACGTGAATTATTTTACTTTATAAAAGAAAGGTTACAGAATATACAGTTACATTGGTTGAAAATATTTACTGAACAGTTCAGTAATTTTTCATATATATTGAGCTGGCTGCGCGTTACGGTTCAGTTAATTAATTTTTAAATGAAAAAGCAGGAAACTTAATCGTCAACATTTCTCTAACAAACTATCACAAATATTCGCTCTTAAAAAATTATTACTGGTCATTTTTCTTACTTCCTTTATTCTAATATAATTTTGATGAAAAATGCGTCGGTTTAATTCGGACATTTGAAAAGTACTGTGAAAGTTCCGAATAATCCAATCTATAGTTTATGCTAATTCCAATTTATACATTTTTAAAATGGATTCGTCTAAATTATAATTAACTCTTGGTTCAATGAAATACTGGTCTTTGTTAAACTCCAGTGTCAACATAAGATGGGAGTGGTCTACACTTTTCCACACGGAGAGAAAAGATTAATAAAAATTACTGAGATTGTTGGTAAACTGGTCATATACTTGCAAGAATTGAAAAATTACTATCCTAAGTTAGTAAAAAGTGTCAGCTTTTTAAGAATCATTTTCAACAAATTGATACGTTTTACTAACTTAAGATAGTAATTTTTCATGTTTTGCCAATATATAACCAGTTTATTAAGAATGTCAGTAAATTTTATTAATCTTTTCTCTCCGTGCATTCAAAAATATTTATAACGAATTCTATTCCTTTTCTTTTAATATTTTTTGTTTAAAATACTACATTAGATATGTATGGTATAGATACATAACGCACATCGCCGAGTTATTGTAAAACGTAGTAGCAATTACTAGTAAATGTCTTTCATTGGAGTTCAATTATAAAGTGCGCGTTAAATGATCCCAAGTAACGTTTGTAAAGTAATATATGCTACTTTCAAAGACCGCATTAGTTGCGAATGTTTAACACAGTGTAATAATCACGACTTTCCTGCGGCTTCTCGGTACATCGATAAATATAAAACGAGCGGAAGATAAAATGACGAGGCGCAACCTTCCAAGGACGCGTGTTCGGCGCAATCGAATTCGATGACGCCAAGCGGAAGTCTTTTTCTCGCGATCCGTCAATAAATTACTTTCACATGGACGCTTTTAATAATAAACCGCGGCGAAGGAGAGACGCCAATGGTCGAGGCCGTAAATTTTTTGCCGTCGTTTCCGCGTGTGGTTTCTGGTCGTGTTTGCGCTTTTTAGAAACGACCGATCAACAAAAGCGAAACGGCGCCGGCCGTAATAAATCTGTAGATAGGTAGGTAGGTAGGTAGGTAGGTACGGCAAAACATTACTACCAACACGATGCGTCGTGTACCGATCCAAATAGAAATTTGCCCGGGCAAGTCATAAAAATGGTCAGACCCTTGTTGGGTATCTGCCGGGGAGCCCCTTAATGGTTTACCACAATAGAACCTGGCCAGGCCCAGGTCGTGGCTTTGAGGGGGTGAGCCTTTTCCCACTTAGAATAGGGCCAAATCCCTTATTGGCTTCACAGAGTCCCATAAACGTTTTTTATATACAAAAAAAAAGAATACATTTTCAATTTTTATGATGGATTTGATGAAAATTATTGAAATATTTTCAATTAATCAAAAAGACGAATTATTGTAAGGAACAAAATTATAGATGAAAGTAATTACACTTTTAATGACAAATAATGATAAGATGGCCCCGACTGGGTTTGTACAAGTTGGGACCAATTGGGTTCTTGGGTTCTAGGTCGGGGCCTGACATGTTTTTCCCTATGGGGATCAAGCCCGTCTATCGCGCGAGCGCCGCGCACAAACACCCTAAATATTGCCGAGATAAGTGGGCCGTTTGCTGTCTCGTTGGCGGCAATTTCCGGCGTTTCGAGTATTCAATCGTGGAGAAAGTTGGCGCGCTCGTAAAAGCCGTCCGCGGCCCGACATCACACGAAACGCGCGCGTGAAATGAAAATAAAAACAAACATCGTCAAGCGAGAGCGATTATCTATCGCTATGTGGTAAAATATCATCGGTGTTGGCTATTCAAATACAATAATCTTTGCCTTCCAACAAATTGGACAATTGCAAAATTGCAAAACAGTTGAGGCGAATTTTCACCGGAATGTCGAGCAAGGTTGATTGCAATCGACTAAAAGAAAGTTGACCGAAGGACGGGGAATTTTCGGAGCTGATGCACGAGTCAGCGCGTCGCCATAAATAGTTTACTATAAGAGAATTAACGGGATTCTAGTTTTCACGATTAACGTCTGTTTAGCTCTAACCCATGTTGGCTCTATCTGAAAATTCATACCAGAATTTTAAATAATTTTCTGGAATTATTAAATTAATTTACAAATATTGATCAGTGTAACACAAACTTTGTAATGTATAATATTTGGAACATAATTACAAAGATATGGTAGTATAAATTATCCAATCAAGTTAACTACCAGGTCGTACATTTTACTTGGAATCTTTTCTAGATATTTTAAGAATTGTCAGTACTAAATCATTGTTGGACACCTACGTGCCACACTGAGAAAAAAAGTATAGCAATATGAACCATGTGATTAGTTAATTTTCATGAATACTATAAAATTATAGTTCCAGTTTTTATTCAATACTTAGTTAAAGCAACCATAACATGGTTAATTCAACCAGTTTTCTAGTTATCACGAAAATTAACCAACAACTTCTTTTCTCAATGCGATACTCGGCACAGTATCTAATCCGCGTGTCCTTTAGTAAAAGCAACATTCGATTCTTGATATCTCTGCTGATAATGTTAACGCTAGAATATCGTGCCGATAGCGTCGGTTGCGTGGTTGTCGCGTAAAGAAAGAAAGAAAGAAAGAAAGAACCCGAGGCAAAATTTTTACTTTAAATTTGGAGGTTCATTGAGGCTTTTTAGAGGCTTACAATTTAAAATTTATCATATGTTAAAGTTGTTCTCAATGTATGCTCCTTCGATGAATCTTTTTCCATTTTTACATCAAGGAGCACATTTTGAGGATACTTTAAAGTCCCAAAAAATACTCCTACGACCTCCTCATTTCAAGATTCCATTGACTCATGACAGTCTCAAGCATGCTCCT
>JABFPN010000936.1:0-35857 GCA_022817305.1 Leptoteleia sp. ZL-2020
TGTCCCCACCACAGCTCGTTTCCCCTTATTTTGTTTAAATTGCGTGAAATTAACCGTGAATTATGCTCCGAAGTGACAGCGCGAAAAATTATTAATATTGTATTGATAAACAAATAACCTTCCTTGTGTGTTTGTCAAATGTATTAATTACAAATATATATTTATATTATAAATTATAATGGAAGAGAAAAGTAATAAAAGAAAAAGATAAGTGAAATTAAAAGAATAAAAATTAATAAGTAAATAAAAAAAGAAAAGAAAAAAATATTACAAACACAAAAAGGAAGGCCTGAAGTTGTTTCAATTCATATAATAGGTTAGAGTGGTGGTAATGTCAGGAGTCTCATTTTCCTCTCCTACAGCCCCGAAAGTGTGACTCCTCACAGGTTTGACTGTAATACCAATGATCCCAACACATCTGATCAACTTCTAACCTAACAATCACTTACCTATCTCGTTACCAAATGAATCTCCGCGATGCTTGCATATCATAAAATAGAGTTCCGTGTAACGCATTAATTTGATTAATTAAGGTTACGCTGACAAAAATTTGGTTACTTTCCCCCATGCCTTCATATCACAAATTAACAGTTACAAAATGAATAAATCAATAAGTGAAAATTATAACATTTTTCATTAATTAAATTATTCTTTATGGTTGTTATAATTAGAAGAGATGATCTATTTTAACATTCAAACTGATTCAAACTATGACACTTCAGAATAAGAATGTGGAGCAAGCCATTTGATTTGTGCTAATTAATAGTCATAATAAATCAATATTAATTCTTGTGCTTGTTACTGTAATTAAATTAATACAATTTAGTTAATTAAAATTGATATTTACTGTTATTATTTTTCGTTCTTATCAAAATACAAAAGTTCACTTAATGAAAATATTGTTTTATTGTTCATCATTATTTATACTTTCGGAGTATATTAAAGCCTTATTAAATGATTGTCACTTTTATCAATAATAATTAAGCGATAACGTACCAAAATTTAATAAACTTCACGTAAAGATGATGAGATTATTCTTATCATCCTTTATATCTCCATTATCAGGAATTCAAACGTCTCGTATTGCGCATGGGCGTAACTTTTGATTAGAGTGCATGATTCGAACGGTGGTCGTTGTTGTGCAGCGCTAACCTCACAATACTATATGTTTATTCCGCCCGTTCAAATCTTAACTATGCAAAAATATGAGAAACTCGAAAAAATAGGAGAAGGTGAGTGAATTTCACTTCATTCGATATTGAGTTGCATGAAAAATGAAGAGAAATTGTACGATAAAGTATCGCCATTTAAGCGTGACCTGTTTGTTTATGTTTGTTTGTTTTTGACGTTTGACAGGACCATTTTACATTATTATGACAACAAACCATTCCATGTTAAATATACAAATTTTTCACTATTTTTTTGTTTCTCTTAATAAGGCTGCAATTTATTTTTAATACAGGAATGTAAATGAAGTGAAATTCGTGTCACATTTGAAACATTTTCTCATTATTTTAAATAATCATAACTATTGTTGTGAAGATAATTTAAGATAAATGTATTGAAAATGACCCAAGGATACAAAGCATACTGAAATTTTGTAAAAAATTGTTTTATAAATATTTAGACGTTTAAATTAATATTTTCTACTGTATTGTAGCTGTTTAAGTCACGCTGTTTTCTTTTCTTGTTAACCTTCCTATGATAAATTGTTCCAAATAATTATTCTTGCTGGTTCTAATGTAGACATATTTTATATATATAAAATTGCAGTTAATGTATGCAATACCAAATTATGATTATAGTGGAATATACTGAATTATGAAATTATAAATAAATCAATTTAATTTTTATGTAATGAATATAAAAAACTAAGCTTGACAGATTATTCAATAGACATTTAAACTTATATTTTTATGTATTTTAGTACTGTATGTATACAAATCCAAATGCATATTTAATAATAAATTGGTAATATAAGATATATGAATATTGAACTTATAATTATGTATCTTTATAAATCAAAAAAATTGTCTATATATATTCATATTTCATGTCATCGTTCATAAATTTTATATTTTTTATACTGTTTCAAAATATTTTTATTATTAAATTTTATATATTATTATAAAATCTATATATGTATTAAATGTAAAAATTATCAATTCAGGAACTTATGGCACTGTTTTCAAAGCTAAAAATCGCGAGACACATGAAATTGTTGCTCTGAAAAGAGTTCGGCTAGATGAGGATGAAGAAGTGAGTGTTCAAGACAACTTTTTTTTATATTATCCATATATAAACATTTGTAATTATATTTAATATACTTTTAATGTTATTATTTTCAGACATTTCTTTAATTTCCTTAAAAATCAAATTAAATTCATTAATTATACTAATAAAAATAAGAGTATAAAAATTGATGATACACATTCTATCAATCTCAAGCTTAATTTTACGGACATTGTTAGAAATATAATATAATAATTGTTATATCTTAAAGCATTGTTGTACAGGATCCAGGATACAACCCCACGTTACTTAACGCTATCAAAGTAATATTATTTATACAAAGTATAAAAGAACTGTTCTTTATTGTATTTAATTAGTTTAGTTGATATTTTTTTAATATTTCACATAAGTTTTTGGTTTATTATTCAATATTGAAAAAAGTAAATTTGAAGGGCGTAGGAAACATAATTTTTAATGTATGTACTACCTCCTTTTATGGATGTATGCAGAGATAATAAAAATCAATAAGATTAAATTAAGTGAAAACTTGTTCTCAATGTCATTTAAATTTAATCAGAATTAATAACAAGCAACGCGAAAATTCCTATGCAAACGATTTTTAGTAAATTAAATACTTTATTTTATTCACTTACAATATTTTAAGAAAATATTTTTTTATTGAATTGTTTGTTATATAATTGAAGATGAATATAGAATTTATACTTTATATATTTTAGGGCGTTCCATCTTCAGCTCTCAGAGAAATTTGTCTGTTGAAGGAATTAAAACATAAAAATATTGTCCGCTTATATGATGTTTTACACAGCGACAAAAAACTTACTCTAGTCTTCGAACACTGTGACCAAGATCTCAAAAAGTACTTTGATAGTCTTAATGGAGAAATTGACTTGGATGTAGTTAAATCATTTTTGTAAGGTTTTCATAATATTATTAAAATCCCTTCATTATGTAATGTAATTATTTTATTTTAAACCATTATTATCCTTTTTATTCCATTGAGCTGTAATAAAGTTACTGTGAATAATAAAATTAATTAATTTATGTAGTCAAATTATTTTTCAGGTATCAACTATTACGCGGTTTGGCTTTTTGCCATAGTAGAAACGTTTTACATAGGGATCTTAAACCTCAAAATTTACTCATTAATAAGGTAAATCACACGATTATTACTAATTAATAAATAACATTAAGAGAAGAAAAAAAGATTCATTGAATATTCCAGAATGGTGAGCTGAAGTTAGCTGATTTTGGATTAGCAAGAGCTTTTGGGATCCCTGTTAAATGTTATTCAGCGGAAGTTGTAACATTATGGTACCGTCCCCCGGATGTTTTATTTGGAGCTAAACTGTATACAACATCAATTGATATGTGGAGTGCAGGTTGCATATTTGCAGGTACAATAATAAAAACATCAGTGTTTTAAGGTGAATTTTCAGTGTGATTTACGTGCCAAACACGTTATCCAATGCCAGTGGACAGAATTTCATCAAAATTTAAATTCTTATTATAAATTATTAAAAATAAAATAGAAAATTTAAAAGAAATGATTAATTTTCTTTATTATAGAGATAGAGATAAGATAAGATATTTAATTTAAATTTAATAAATAAGAAAAATTATTATAATAAAAGCTTTTATTTTATATTATACTAGTCTCTTTTAAATTTATAGAGTTAGCAAATGCGGGTCGACCACTCTTTCCTGGATCAGATGTTGATGACCAATTAAAAAGAATATTCAAAATGTTGGGTACTCCAACAGAAGAAACATGGCCCGAACTCACAACTTTACCAGATTACAAAATCTTCCCACAGTATCATCCTACACAAGGTTTAGCTCAAGTTACCCCAAAACTTACGTCCAAAGGAAAAGATTTACTTCAGGTATTAGAACCAAAGAAATTTAAAATATTAAAATAAAACATCCATATAAATTCAAAATAATTTTATTCAATACTTTCATTCAATACAATTAAAATTCAGTATAAAAAACATTCTTATCACTTAATATTGCTATTTGATAGAAAAAAGTAACTTGCAAATAATACTCAATTTTATTTCCTAAAAACTTCTGTAGAGCATTAATAAACAAGAACTTAAATAATTTCTATTTACATCATCGCTCACAATGCTAGTTATAAATGCAATTCTATTTATTTCGACGTAATTAATAAATGTTAATCTTGATTTAAAAAAATGAAAATATATTTGTACCTTTTTTTCTCATTATCATTAATTTATCCTTGTGTCTGTTTATAGAGATTGCTAGTATGTAATCCAGCACTTCGGTTATCAGCCGAAGAAGCAATGTCACATCCTTACTTCCATGATCTGAACCCAGCCATTAAGAACGATCGGTGCCAGTAATATAATTTTACAAAAAAAGAAAAAAGAAAAAAAGCAAAAAAAAAACGTGAATCATGGAATCAACCCAAACAAAAGACTCAAAAGAGAAAGATGAAAATAATAAAAGAAAGAAAAAGCGCATCACCAAATTTATTCTCATGTTTTTTCAATATAAACCTACTTTTAGTTCCATATAAAATTTATATGCCATTTTGACTTGTGATTTTAATTGCATTTATAGCTCTCAAACATGAAATTAAAAAAAAACTAAGTATTTACTTAAAATTAAAAACATAAACAGCATATTCATTCATATAATTTGTAATAAATATAACAATATTCCGCCTCAGTTGAATATCCACGCGCACAAAATTTATATTTATACACAATATATGGTAGAATGATACACGTTACGAACCACGTTCGAGCATTCTTTACGTTCGTTCATTCTTAATTGTTTATAATTACATCTACATAGCATCAAAATGGAACCTGTGAGCCTCCTGAAGTTTTTCAATTTTATCCTCCCGTCGCTCTTTCCAGTATAAGCCTAAAATGATTAAAATGATGAGGATACACGTGCCAGCCAAGGCAATGGCACTGAGCATAATTATTTTGCTCGGAGTCACAAACAGTTGCGCCTTCCATCTGCTCGGATCATTTAGAGGATTTGGTATAATTACCATCTGTGAATTTGGAATAATTTGTGGGTATTCGCGCGATTTACTTCCCACCTGAAAAAATTGCAATTTTATTATTAATACAAGCCATTCATATTAACATAATAATTTTCAAAAACAGAACACATTTACTTTATATTATTAACATATATTAATTTTATATTGTTATTATTATATACTCGAATTGCACACATTTGCTTTTACGGTATATGTCACTGCGCAACTGCAATACACGCTTTTCTCTCATTAGTTATTTTATTTACTTTATTATTAAACTCATTTTAAACTCGTTTTAACTCAAATGTGTGTTTATTTTAAATAAATTAACAATTCAATGTGGTATTTAGTTGAAAACTTTAAACGTCCAATTTTATGTACAGATTTCTTTTTGTGTATTTCAATAATTTCAAATCAGACAGAATAATTTTAGTGCAATTTTTGTATGAGGAATTAACTTGTTTTATTTTTTCCTTCTTTTCTCGAGCTAAGGTTTTAAATAATCTATTCTCATTTAAGTATTTTATGAGGAAATTTTTGTTAGGACTTGACTAAATGAACTCTGCTTTTCTTATCAATAATAGAGACAAAGTAACCGTGAACTTACCGCAACTACGAGGGCATCAATAAAGTTTGGTGTTCTGCCTAGTCCAAATGTTGTGAATGGCAAGTTGAGTGAAAAGTACGCGCTTTGAGGCAGTTGGGCTGCGATGGCAACACGGGGTTCGCCATCCTGAGTAGTCGTTTTATACGATATCGATGGCCCGGGCAAATTAGTTCCATAAGTTTGTTTCATTTTGCCCAAAGTTCCAGAAGAGATTGGATACTTGCTATTAGAAAGTCCACTAAGTACCATTACCTTAACAAAGTTCGCGTCATAATCCAGACTATTTTTGAATGCTGCAACCTGTAAACCTTTGTCTTTTTTCTCCACAAATATTACATCCAAAATACCATCTTGGTAAAAATCATAAAATACTCCCATGACAGTATCATTTGTAAATGGAATGAGTGCGTCCCATTCGATTTTAAAGGTACGACTAAAATTTCCACATTTAACACAGGGCACATTTTGCAAAAGTAACGTCTTCACTTGATTCGATGATTCCAATGTGGCTAACAGATCCGGGTAGCCGTCCATATTAAAGTCCCCACCCCGCACTGTAATAGTATCTTGATACTTGTCTCCCTTTTTAAGATTAAATCCCCAAATATTATTGTTGGAGTCACGAAAATTGATTGACAAACCGTGCCAACCATTCATTGAATGCACTAAAATATCACTTTTTGAACAAGCTTTATCTACACAGACTGGCAACACCAAGTCAAATTTGCCGGTGAGTTCCAAATCAAGGTAAAGTGCTTGGCCCACATGCTCATACCGTGGAATGTCTATCTTACCATGATAATGAAAACCATGCTTCTCATTACCATTAACTGTTTTCTCACCATGCCAAATTTCAAAGTAATCTTTAGCTGTAACCATAAGATCTGGCACGTTGTCATTGTTCAAGTCCAGAAATGCATTCGAGTGAGGCTTGCGGATATCGAAACTCTCAAGCTCAGCTGGTTTGTTCATTGGAATAGCCTCGGGTACAGTTCGATTTTGATTAAATATCCAAAATTTCCTTTCTTTATTCATATCTAAGCCAAACAGGTCGATGATCATGTCCTGGTTATAATCTAAATAAGTTAAAAAATTTTTTTCATTTATTATTTCTTAAAATTGGTAGTAGAAAATTATTTTTATCTAAATAATAATTTTACCTATGGCTAATGGTTGTTCCTTCAATTTCAATATTGGTTTACGTGCAAGACTGCAATTAAGTCCCTGCACACCACCCCATAAAATATGAACAGCTGTATATGGTTTTCCATCTTCAGTTTTAGCAAAAGTCGTAACCATAATATCCATAAAAACGTCTCCATCAAAATCACCAGGCACCACGCTAGTGATCAAATTATCAAAGGTACAATTCAATTTTGGATCCTTGCGTAAAAGTGGTTCTTGTTCCGCAGCTAGCAAAATACCAACGCTTTTTTGATCCTCGCTAAGCACGAAAACGTCAGTCATTGCATCAGAATTAAAATCCCCAAATGCAGCGGGAAGGACATCCTGCGTATTACCGAATACTGCAGGAGTTATGTTACTCCCGCGACTTACTACCAGAATGGCAATAAAACTCAACAAACACCCCAAAAATTTCATTTTGTGAACTCCTAATGTTTACTATAACAGAACACAGAAATTTCAATAAAATTAATAATGATCGCATGTCTTATCCATCATGTAAACACAAGATTTATAGTAAAATTTAAACATATATATTTTAAAGTAATGATAATTAATGGTAAACTCATCTGATAAATTTAAGTAAAACAACAATAACAACCATAAAATCTGTATTGGAACTTATAAAATCTTATAAAAAGTAACTAATTCTTAATTTTTTTTATATTCATATGTTGCACAACTTTTAGATATTTATTTTTTTTTGCATAAAAAGAATTTTGATATAGTTGCAAAGTATTGTTCCAAAAAGAGGTATTTTTATTAGATTAATTACTTGTAAAATACAATGTTTATTTAGACAAAATTTCTTAAGGTAATTTGGATATTTTACATGTGCTCAATATTTTAGTATAATATATACATGGTTTCTCATACATCGTAATAATTAATATATATTTCACAACTAAATGAAAACAAACCTGAATTATGTCCAATTTCAAGTTCCTTTTACGACCATGAAGAACCTCGTTGTTAAAGAAATCGATGTTTTATCAAGTTATTTTAATAATAGTTCAGCCGAGTAAAATATTTTGAGGTTAATTAGTTTCTTTATTATTAAATGTGAAGTAATATATCGTACAATAAACCTTGAATGCAAGTAATAATATTGTATTTTATGGTTTTATTTATTATTAAGTTTTAATTTTCACTTGTAATGTGGATGCAAGTAATAAAAGTAAAGAAAAACGAAACTAATAATTCATTGCAAATCTTTGTTGTAATTGGACAATTGATTGATTAAATAAATGTGTATATTCCCAGCATAATGCACAGTTATTTGCATGATAAGACGTAATAATGATATTAAAATGTAAACAGTATTAACGCAAACAAACCTTAATGTTGATTAAATCGTATGACACCGTTTCATAGTACTTCAAAAAATTTATTTTTCGTCACGTCAACAAATCCCATTCCTTGACGTTTGTCACCAATAATAAACACTATTCCGACACTTCCAACTACTCACCACTGACTCAAGACTAATTTGACAGACTCAGACAGACTATCTGCACTTTTAAGTAATTAGAATGTATAGAATTTTATCAAAACAAACTACTCCGTCGGTAAAGCAGATTTGCAAGAAATAAATGTTAGATGTTGTTCGAACAAATAAATATTATATGTATATTACATATTTGTGTATCATAAACAATAATTAATTGTTGCATTTAAAATTCACCGTTTAAAAATAAATGATATAATAATAAAATATCTTAAAATAAGGTATCTTTTTTTTTATTTATATAGATGGCAGTGCTGCTGAGCTGAAATTTCTCAGTGATTTCAGGATATAATTAAACGATTGGCGTTCGTTTTAATTAAAAGTATTATTCATCCTTTAAACCTTTGAATAGGGTTTAAAAAAGTTGGTTATTAATAAATAAATGTACTTCCGAATTATTTGTATTAGCGTAAAAAGTGACGTCAGTAATTTAGTAATTTCAAAAATTAATTGTTTTTAATATTTTCCTTTTTTTATTTATTTAGAGGAATGTGAGTTAAAAAAATAAATAGGGAACATTGAAATTTGGCAGAGTGTATGATGTCTTTAGACACATCTATTAAAACTGAGTGTAACACATCTATTAAAACTGAGTGTAACACATCTGCATATTTGAAACTAATTAATCTTGTAAAAGGTTATCCAATATTGTATGAAAACAATGGAACAATTTTAGACTCGCATATTTTAAGACAAAATCAAAAAGAAATTAATCAATGTTGGCAGTTGATTGCTACTGAACTTTGCATACCAGGTATGATTATATTTTAATATGTATGTTGACTTTTTTTTCTTTTTAATACATATTAATAATTAAAATTTCATGTAAATATAAATATATAAAGCATTATTTAAAATGAATTTTATTATTTGATTTATGGCATTAATTGAAATAGATATTTTTGTCATTTTTTGGGGTTAGGATTTGACAAGTATTGATGCAGGTAAATGAATAAGTCAATATAAAAAAATTCAAAATAAATTTGTTAGAAGGAAATTTAATAATTATTATTACACATTTATTTTAATTAATTCATAGATTATAATTAATCTTTAATAATGAATATTAATGATTCAAATAAATTGCTTTATATAATAGAGATATTTAGTTATATAGAAGTACTTGGCTACATATAATAAAAGGATTTATCCTAGATGTAAATTTATTACTCTGATTAAAAATGTATTAGCAATAAAACCAATCTGACCAAAAAATAAATAAACAAATGTAAATAATTTTGTTGACAATATTATACTTCTATAAATAATTATAAGGAAAAATGTATATATTTAAAGTGATTAAAATTATAAGTAATTATTTTTCAGTTGGTGAATGTAAGAAAAGGTGGAAAACACTAAAAGAAACATTTTTTAGAGTTTATAAAAGAAATCTTCAACAACTTCAAGATCCTACCAAGCAAAAATGGTTTTATGAAGATGCGATGAGTTTTTTAACACAGTAAATTTTTTATTTATTATTCCTAATTTATTAAATTTTCTTTCAAATTATATACTCAGGAATTATGGATCGTCTGTTATAGTGTGCTGGTTATAAAGTTTTGTTACATTTTTCATATAAATTTAAAAACGTATTATATAAATATTTGTACGAAAATAGAAATTTGAATAAGAGGCTACATATTATATTTTATATTTTTATTATATTTATATAAACATTTATGCATAGACATAAAATTCCTTTAAGTTTTCAACAAAGTTAAAATTTACCTATATTATCTGCTAATAAAAAAATATATTCATTAATAATTTATAAAATAATAATTTTAATATCTGTTAATAATTCATTTCAAATCTTTCTTTTTTATCTTTAATTTTTGGATGACAGACATATAATTAAATAAATAACTCAGCTATGCAATGATTGACAATTCAGCCTTTATCATAGTCATTGAATAATGGTTCAAAAAGAAAAATAAACTTTTTTATCAACTATTACAAGGTTTTGAGAATGACTATAATAAGGGTCGAAATGTCAATCATTACATAGCTGAGTTATTGATTTATATATTTGTCTGTTTTCCAAAAATTAACAGTCAAAAAGAAGGATTTGATATTTACAAAATATATCATTTCCATTATTCTATTTTGAAGTTCAGTCATTTAAGTCACAATACCAAATTAAAACAGTACAACTAGTAATCTACTGACAGACAATTCATACAAATTTTCATCAGTTATTTAATATATCAACTAATAATTTATCTAACAATAAAGTAAAAATTGTAAATTAAAAATATTCCTCATATTTCTTTTATTATAGCTTTAAAACAATAAGATTTCAGTAATATAGAAAATTATAAAAAATCTTTCATTTTTTCAGTTCACAAAATAATAAAGAGCAAAAACCAAAAAAATTAAGAATGGACAATATAATACAAATGGATCCTAATTCAGAGGAAGTTGAGAATGGAACAGTTGAGTACATTGAATTAGATATGGATTCAATGGGTGATTCAGAATATTATATTATGGATGCTTCAGTGAGTAGTAGAGAATCACCTGGGGAAATAATTCAGATTACAACACCTCAGCAAATAAATCAAATGATAGTAAATAACAAATCAGTTCCAAAATACATTACTATATGCAATAATTCTCAGAATGTCTTACAAAATGCTACCATTGTTAACATCAATGATTTGGATAAAAATAATTTTATTATATCAACTGGAATGTCTGAAGATGAAAATTCTGAATACATTTTAAATGATATTATTGAAAATGATGATGAAGTATCAATTAATGGAGAAGATGCGGATAGTAATAAGGATAATAAGAATTTTGAAGAGTTAAATATTTCAAACAAATGCCAACCATTAAATAATGAAATATTGAAAAGAATAAACGAATTACTTTATAGTCCTGGTAATGAAAAGGGTCTAGATTCTTTTTTTCAGAATATAAAACAGGCTATACTGCAGTTACCAAAAAAAGTACAAGCAGAAGTAAAAATGGAGATATTGAATATCATTTCTAAAGCTGAAGTAATATTCTTGCAAAGAAACATCAAATTAAAATAAGTTTTTTATATTTAATTTTATATAATTTGCAGCATTCCTTTTTTTAATATAATAGTTGCATTACTAATTATATAATTTGATACATTATACATTTTATAATTTTGCTCAAATATCAATATTTTGTTGTTTTGTAAATTTCATAAGATTAAAACAATAAATATAAATGTTATAAAGAACATTAAGGAAGCTACAACATGATAAATTTCTTGAAAATTAATTGAAGAAAAGTAATAATCAAAAACATTTCTAACTCCTTGAATTATTTGAAACAAAAATTACTATTGTAAGATGAGTATAGGGCTTTGTAAAAATGCAAATAAACAACAATTTTTGTAACTGCAAGTTTATTTGATTTGTATATCAATGAAATTATACATATCTATACTAGATTACAATATAAAATAATATACTAGGACATTACAAAATCAAATTACATGTATTTAGTTAGTAAAAGCTCGAGTTGTAAAAAATAAACTTTCGACAGTTTTAGCTTAATATAACAATCGGATGAAGCTGAATCCAGTTTTACCATTAATTCTTTATTAATTATCATTACATGATTCTTGTGTAATGTTCCATCGTATAAAGAGAAATACTTGAATTATGTATTAATTGTAAAACTACTGCGAAAAGTGTGTAGACTACATTTAGACGAGACGCAAATTTATCCTTAATTGAACACAAAAATATTCAAATAATTTTACTGTCATGAATTACAATCATCTGTCATTTCTTACATTCTTATCTTTCAATTTTTATTTTAAACACCAATCTCATAACTTTTGTTTAGCTTTAAAATAAAAATGGTGACTGAAACTTGATTGATGATCAAGTAAAATTGACAGTTACGACCAGCATCCGGCTTTAAATACTCGGTAAGTAATTTAAATTTAATTAGCGGTGGTATATCAAAATCATTTCAAGTAAAATGACATACTCACAGCCTCCTTTGTAATAACATAGTCTCATTTTTGGCAGTAATATGTAAGCACGGAAATCTGGTCATTGATGTGCACAATTACAATATTTAATATTGCCTTAATTGTTAATATACAAATTAATGATTATTATCCTGCTGAATTAGCGAAAATAAGAAACAATACCTAATTACTTTAAACTGACTTTTAAAAATGCAAAAGTAATCAGACTCATTAATATTTATTATTTATGCTATATTAAAGTATAGAAGTAATATTGAAGTAATAAATAATACTGCATCCTCTTTTTCATATATTTATCTTTTTATAAGATTAGACAGCTATTTAAAAAATGTTAAATAAAATTGATTTCTGTTTTATGCAGGATTTTAACATGATTAATTATTATTTAATCTTTTAGAACGTTGTACACTCATCCATAAGAGAAAAGAGAAGGAATGTATTGTTCATATAAAAAGCCACAAATCGTTTCGCAAACATGAATAAGCGACATCATGCGTATGTAATAAAAAAGCCCTTTGCAAGCGATTCATTTGTCCGTTTCCAAGAGTCTGAAATTTTAACTAAAATTATCATACTCTGCTCTAAAATGGATGAGCTTGAAGCGCTTTTAAGAATAAATTACAGTAATTAAAAGTAATAATTCACGATGAAAATGAGAGTAAATGAAAATGATGTTTGAATAGTTGAGTTCTTTACATTGCAAATAATTTTGCTTTTCATCAATGATCTTCTGTTTCAAATTACTCTTCTTTCTCAGTTTTTTCGATGTCCTGCTTCTCGGCACCCTCGCCATCACCCTCAAATTTTGGTCCTGCTGCCTCTTCTCCCTCGAGCACAATTTCTTCAGGATCTGGAGCGCGTGGCAGAAAATCTTCATCTGGGTACATTGTTTTGAAGATACTTTTAGCCTGAAACCACACATAATTTTCGTTACTTTATACACCTAAATTGCATCATTTTGTAAGTATAATTTATTTAATTATCACTATATATATCACCATTATTTAAAGAAAATAATATTACCATTTACTTTAAAAATATAATAGTCTAAAATAATTTGTATACATGCACTTCATCATACCTGATCAACTGCATAATCGAAATCGAGTTCCAAGTCTGGTCCAGAGCAAACGTGAACATTAGGTAATGCTGAGCTTTTTAATTTGATGTCACTTGCTGGTAAATTGAAATAAAGAGCGAAAAGTACGTTAGGTTTTCGGTGTACTGTTGATCCATAGCCCCATGTTATGTATGGTAGGTCTGACTTAATGAATTTAGGAGCCGTTTTCTATTATATTATAATAAATATGAATTATATATTTTATATTACCTAATAAAAGATATTAAATAATCTTTTCCAACATTTACCTTTGTGTGGTCTGGATCATGTGTCTCTTCGGATGTTTCAGTTTGCGTATGAGTGTTTTTCGGATTTTGTGTTATATTTGGAGTATGATTTCCAACAGAGAAAAACATATTCAAAACATGATCAAAATCTTCTTTGGCGTTTGTTTTTCGTTTACATGTTAAATGCACCATGACTATAATAAATATATATATTAATACTTTAGAATCATAAATACTAAAACATTGATTTTTAAAATAGAATATATTTTTTAATTTACTTCATACTAAACAAAATTTATAACTAATTGAAAATATAATATAAAAATAATATAAAAACGAAATTTTTATATGAAGTCACATGCTTTAATTGTATTTAAATAATTTATATTTGAACAATTTGTTTATAAGATTCATTAATTTATTTTTAATGCCATTGTTAATATTTTATATAGTAATTTAAAATGAGCAAAAATGAATACAAAAACAAATAAAAACAGATTTCTAAATAAATCACTCACAAAGTCCTTGGGGACAAGCATTAGTTGAAGGTCCTAATTCAATAATAGTTGCAGCTTCTTTTTTTTCAGTATCCTCTGGTGGGTAGTATAAAAGTGTTAGGTTTTCCTTTTCTCCTTGCATTAAGGATCTAAAAGAAATATCAAGCCATTAAAATTAAATATTCTATTCACTATATATATATATATATATATATATATATATATAATATAATATCATATAATATCGAAATATTTATATACTTTTTACAAATTTTCAACAAATTTAATACATTTAACATTTTTTCATTTTTTATTATTAATTTGTATTCCAATTAAAACATTGTCTTTTTGAGTTAAAATATTGCATTACATATTGACATTCTTGAATCAATAAATGATAATACTGATAGAATACTAATAAAAAACTTATATAAAATAGAAAATCTCTTAATTAAAAAATTTTTAATGTAGATAATTGTAGATTTACATATTTTATTATACCTATCAGTTATTAAAATTCCACGTGAAATTCTCATATCTCCAGTGGATTCAACAATTTCTGGTGGAACATGTCCTTGTCCAACCACTAAATGTTCCAAAGTCAACCTCTGTTTTCCAGATATGATAGCTTTGCATTTGTCTTCACTGACCACTAAACCATCTAATTGTCTTTTTAGACAATACACTCCTCCGAATACAGCGCAGAGTCTGCATAAATATATTTAATTATGTTTATTCTTATTATTTTATTTAAAATATTAAGAAATTGCAAAATTAATTATTTAAATATCAATTGTTACTTTACATGAATCATAGTAAAATGAATCATTATGTAAGTAATGAATGTTTAATAAGCATTAATAATCAATATTAATAAGTAAAAAAAATATATATATATTCATATGTAATTATTTTAATTATTGAAGTGGCGGCTAATTGTGAAATTAACTTTTTTTAGGAATATATTTTCATTTTTTAAGAAAAATAAAAATTTCACTTTTCCGCATACCTGCAGAAGCATTGCGGTAATTCACCGCTGCCATACATTGGCCATAAAAATGGCGTGTTACCATAACGTCCTAAACTGTTAAGGAAATGCTTCGTGCGGTTCACTCCATCTTGGCAGGATGTTTTGTCTGTCGCCATAGCAATAGCTTGCATTACATAATGCTCTACTATAGGCGTCAGCTTCTTCGTATTTAAATATTCTAAGAAAGTTTTATCACGGAAACCTGCAATAAACGATCAAAGAATTCATTAACCAAAAGAGGAAACCATGAGTAACACACTGTTATATTATTTATTCACCGTTACTTATATTCAAAGAATACTAATTATCGAAGAATGGATTATTGCAGAATAGGAGTTGATATATCTCGTCAAAACTTTTACAGCAAACTCTTTAATTTTTCATTTTCTATTGTACTTAACACTTTCGAGAATGAAAAAGTGCAATAATATAAAGGTGTTTATATATACATGTATACTATAAATAACCATAAGCCTTAAATCCTTTAATTGAAATTTTATAAAAAAATGTAGAAACATTTTATAAACATTTTAAAAGATATTTACCATCGAACTCAGAGCTTAATATGCCTGATTCCATACATTCCGTAAGCAGTTTCATAAGCATCCTCTTCTCAACGACGCTGACAGTTTTGTTTGCAAAAACGTCGGCTCGTGAGCACGGTACCCGGATGAGCATACCGTCCATGAAAGTCGCAACCCGGGACACCGCACGGAACTCGGCATAACGAGCAATGTTACTCGAAATGAGGAGCTCCACTAATTTCCCGCGAGCGTACAATAGCTGAAGGCAAAGCATTAATTTCAAACATATTATTTTCCATGGGATAATACAATTGGGAAATTACGCGGGTTTTATTAGGCCCAGTATCTTCAGTCTTGCTATCAAACCATTTGCACTAATTATGGCAGTAAACATAATTCAATAATTTTACATTAAATGTAAAATTTAGTACAAATTAATGTTAATTTAAACGAATCAAGTTGCTTACGATTAACAACTTTTGCAATTAGAACTAATTTCCTCTTAATATATATCATTAAAAACAAAGATTATATTTTCATTTTAGTCAAGATTCAAATACAGTGGGATGCTCTAAATAGTATAATCGTATATTACGTTAACTTTTATATTTATAATTATACCTATTTGTATTTTATGTATATTTATAATTAATACATTAATTGTGCCAATAAAAATATTTAAATATCTTTTTAACATATCAATCATCTTCATTTTGTATCTTTTAAAAATAAAAGTAATAAAAGTATGAAATATTCATGACCATTAAAAATAATGTGTAACTTTATAACCGAGTCTTATCATATTGGAATTCAACGTATCTGTGTTCATACATTCCATAAAAGTTTGCCTCCTTTTTCAATTCATCTCATTTTAATTATAAATAAAAATAATTAATGTTGTATATAAAATTAGTAGTTCGTATTAATACTAATAAAAATAATTCTTCTATTAATTTCAATATTATGTACCTTTGGAGCTAAGTCTATATTAAATCTCCTGTATTCCTTTTTAAAGCGTTCTATGCTCCAGTGTTTAACGGGATCTTTTTTATCCACTTTATCTTCATCAGTTTTTTCTACATCTTCACCTGATTCAGATTCTGTTTGCGTGTCTTTTGCATGAACCTTAGGCAGATCATCTTCGGTACTGTTGAAAAACAAATAATATGCATTTTTTATATTTTATTAATTATTTATATAAATATATATTTACTCCTAATTTTATCAACATATTATATATCAATCTCAAAATAAGAGCTATAATGATTGAAGCTTACAAAATGTTTAATAGAAGCTAAATATACAAAGTTAACTGATTAATATTACTAGACATTTTTTTAATTAGGTAATTCAAAGTGATTTAATTACACTAAGGGATTCAAAGAAACAATGAGATACTCACTTGCCAATATACCATATCAATTCGATGTTTTCAACATTCGAATACTGATTGCTTGCCTTGAGAAATTTTTCCCCATCTTCTAATTCTACACTAGGTGTGCTTCTATTGTCTTCTTTGTCAGTTTTAATAAGATCATCGGCCCATTTGAGCAGGCCATCCAAATTAAAAGTCGCCCACAGTCCGCCATAGAATTCGTTACTGTGGAAATACTTTGCTCAATGAATTTGTACAATATTTAACCCAGATTACAAGGAGGTGTAGGTGGAAGTGTAATGTTTCAGAGCAATTAAATTGCAGCATTGGGGCACTTTTTTTACTTTTGGCAAATCTAAAGCCATATTTTTATACATATTTTATATTCCATTTTAAATATTATAAGGAAATTAGTTAATTAGCATGACTTTTAATAATTTAATTATTGCTTATTTCCTTTTTGACAGTATTTTAAGTGTTAAAATGATTTGTTATCGATGTGAAAGTTTCAGTTCAAATCATTGCCTAATTACTGAAGTATATTATTGAAAATTGAAGTAGAAAGTAACTGCATGGCTATAAAAGTGTTATTGAAAAGTTTATGTAACACAGAGAAACAATGGTAGTTTCAAATAAACGCTTATTATTGTTCAGTTGCCACAAGTTTATGTTGTTAGCATTTAAAATTATTTTGTTTCTCTTTTGTTTTAAAAGAGATTTATTTACTCTACATATCAAATTATACATTTGGTTAATTTTGTTCCTTGATAAGTTAAATTTTAATAATTTAATCTAATTATGTTATTTAAATTAATAAACATTTTAAAAAAATAAAAACTGACATTCTTTTCTTAGAAGAAAGGTAATGGTTTACAATCAATAACTCTGGTATCAAGTATCTAAAATAAATATTTACCTCTTAATCTTATCATAATAATAATTGAGTAGTCTATTTAATGTAATTTAAATTTTGTTCTGTCCATCTAAAGTCAATTTCATCAAAGACTACTGATTTGTATCAATAATTATCATAATTTGTATAATTGCTATATATACCTAAAAAAATTTTTATGAACCAAACGCAATTAAACAAGATATTAGCATTTTCAGATCGATTCATTATTACAATTCAAAATAAAGTTGAAATATTTAAAAACAGTAAAATTAAAAAACTATTAACGGTAAGTTTATAAACAAAGTCAAAAAAAGAAAACACTTGAAATATAAGTATAAATTTCAAACAAAAACATACATAATTTGTTAATAATTATATATAACAATTGTTATATATGCAATCAACATAATTAAATTATGCATTTTAATTATGCACATATGTTAACGCTCATTTATATCATTGTTGTACTTTTCAACAAAATTCAAACTGAATTAATCAATCATTAAAATTTTGCATAAGGAATAAAATTTACCTCAAATCATTGCAACTCTCGTAACAATTTAATAAACGTTTACGAGTTATTTAATTTAATATAATAACAATAAATCAAAAAAAAAATAATGAAATAAGAACGAAAACAAAAACAATAGTTACTGATGAAAACTGCGTAAAAGTAAAATGATACAATTGTCCGAGCACGGTATGCTAATCAGGAAGCATTAAAAAAAAGCAGTCTACTTCTTGAAACATTTATGATAAAACGAATTTAACGTTAAAAAAGTGGGTAGAAAAACCAGACTGGCAAAACAGCTGCGGGTTGTTGACTGGTGTGACGTGTGATGCGCGGCGCCGTACCTATCTAGGTGGAGAACTTTCTTGCCAATTCTGCTCGCTGCCGCGGCGACGATCGATTCCGTCATTCCTGTCAACAAAAGCAACGGTCACAACATCGTTGATCCGGCAAATCGCATAAAGCGCATCGGGGACGAAAAGTGAAACAAAAGGAAAGAGATGCGAATGGGAAAAAGATTCGGCGGCCGAATTGATAATGGGTCTGCGATAAAAATCAATACCTGTTCCCACCACGACCACGTCGTATTCGGTCGGCAGGTCGTCCTCCATGGCTCCTTTGTCGACGATTAAGTTTCGGCGTTAATTGACGCGAATAAATGCGGAGAAACGGGTGTGCGCGGTCAGCGCATCGGGACACCGAAAATGCGACAGCCACTCCCCTCTAAATCTCGACTTGTCAGCTCGCTGGCTCGTGCTGGCTCGCTCGACAGCCTCGACCGTCCGTTCGCTGCCGGTCTTGTATCCACGTACGGCCCGATCATTAAGGTACGTACTCCCCGTTCTCGCGCTGACTCATGCGAATGCGCCGTGTGACGTAGCGCAACATGGTCGATGGTTTGAATCAATTGCGGGCTTTCGGATAATTGCCGCCGCTTCTTGTTTTGCGTTACGGCTCGTTGGTTTCTAACTTATTATTCATATACATACTATATAATTATAAGTATGTCTAAAGTGGCATTTAAGAACTGTTTTACTAATAAAGTGTCGCCTTCGAGAACAAATTTTGCCTTTGAGGATGGTCAGCAAGTGCACCTACGATTTAACATTGCATTTGAGGACACTTCCTAACAACACGATCCTGGGCCCGAAGTGGTAAGTTTAGTTAGACTTGTAAAAATAAATGACGGGGTAGTTTAGCTACCCCGTCGAGAATTTTGCATTAACCAATTTTGAAAAAAAAAAATTATTTAAATTTTACATTTTCAGTAAAGTATCAAGACAGCGAGAAATGGGGCGAAATTTCAAATGCAACATTGGACGTGATTATGTATATATAATATAAAAACAGGACAAATCATTTCTAAGAAGACAAAGCGAGGAATCAGAGACGGATTCGATTGACGTCAGGATAATAAGATTTTTCCGGTGACTAGACAAATTTCAGATTTTTTTTCATTTTTAAGTTTTAATGTTGTGGAAAAGAATGCTGAAAAATACTGACAATTTCCAATTTTAGCAGTTTTTCAATGTTTTTCAGCGTTTTTCATAAATGAGAAATTATTAAAAATGATTATCATACGCAAATCTGTATTATAACTGTCTGCTAAATATTTTTTTATTATTGTATTAAACATCGATTTGTGCATTTTATTAGTTTTTATTAATTTGTCATTTAATTAGGCTAAGGGCTAAGGGCTTATATACTTAATGGATTTTTACATGAGTTTAATATTATTATATTATATAATTTAATATTATTAATTATATATTTTAATTATACTTTATCGAATTTTCGGTTATTTAAATTAATTTTTGTTTAATATATGTTTGTCCTCCATGTAATATGAAGGCGTATTCAAGATCTAAGAATTCACTTAGTTAAGAAAGGACAGACAATTCTATTCATATAAGTGCATTTTTTCTTAACTAAATAAATTGTTTGAACTTGAATTCGGTAATTGAAGTGCAGTGGAACCACACTGCAATAATTTTCGGAACACCCTGGGAACGCATAACGGTAAAAAAGCAGCAACCAATTAGAATCGCGGAAGTAGTGACGAAAACGAATACAGTCACAATTCGAATCGATTTGATACAGGCTTCAATTAACACCGGTCATCTCCTTTTTCTCTTCTCTGTAGTATATTACATTTTATAAAAATGTTTTATATACTGCAAATATTAATAGAAAGCTAACTTTTGGAAATCGTTTCAATGGTTTTTGTACGTTAAATTCAATATATGTATATAAAAGAAAACTTTCTAAAAGTAAACTTTGTGAAAAGGTTTACAGTGAATAGAAAACCCGTTTATAACGTCATAAGTGTTGAACATTGTCACTATATTTCGTTTCTTTTAATATTTAATAATTTATTTATTATTGGTAAATTAAAGCAACTTTTGAGATTTTTTAACTGTCGAGTTGAATGACGATAAATTTTTCTATGAAATGAAATGTCACAAAAGCTGGAGATGATCAGTTAACAGAATAAATTATTGTCAAATAGAAGCATGACCGTACTGGTGAAATGACAACTCGTTATCAATTACCTCAAGGACGGTAGTTTAAACCATTGACTTGTAGGTATAGATGGAGGGTATGAAAAACCAAATAAAAATAAATATAATAGATTCAATCGTAGTAATACAGAAAAGAAGGAAAGTTAAAATATATTAAAGGAAAAGATTACAACTACTTACAATCGTTAAATTTGAATTATTCTCAATTAAAGAAAAAGTTTTGATTTATATATAAATTATGCGTAAATTTTACTTGAATACTACTTACAATAATGAAACTCTTACGAATTTTTCCAAAATAATTGCATTGGCCAATTTGTTAAGAATATATTTTGCTTCTTTTATTTGTGAGAATTAGAAATTTAAGTGAAAGCAATTCAACAATTTGGATAAGAACAGAAAGTTAAGTAAATGTAATTTAAGCGAGAGTTGCGTGATGTAATAAAATCGAACACGATGTTCACTATAAAATTTTAATTTATTTATCAGATCATAAAACAAAAACTCAACCGAACAAAGAACTGATAAAAGAGCTTGTAAAAATCGATGCGATTCAGTATTAATTTCAACTAATAATAATAAATAAACGTGTTGAATCGTCATAAGAAATACAATACTAATAATTGCTTAAGAGAAACGGTACTCATGCGCTGAAGTAATTTGTCATTGAATCATGCAGGTACTTAATATCAATGATTTTCATTGATATTCGTAATCAATTGCGAACATCACCATTGAACTAAAAAAAAATACTGCGATAATTCGTCTAACTAAAATTTGCCTATATTTAAAACAATTAAATAGAGCAAACAAGTACGTTTCAAGTCGTGAAAAATGCTATTAACTTCACTCGGTATCTTATTTACAATGTCATCAGAAATATACATATGTACATTGTATCAGTATACGGTTGCATTGAAATAAGAGAACGAATAAAAAAAATTCAATCGAATTCGTAATTTCTCTCCAAAACTTGAAGGATTTCATTGTACAGAAGAGTTCTCGCATCTCGTCCCCATAGGTAATCGATGTGATTGAATTTTGAGTATTTTATCTTGTGCACTAACTTTACGTTTGGCAAATTTTCAACCAGTCTTTGGACATCCTGAAAACAAAAACATTTGTTAGATTATCAATTATTTTTCGAAGCGAATGAAAAAGAATAACACCAATATAATATTTCATTAATTACCGTTTACATTTTTTAAATTAGTTATAATTAAATAATCAGCGGATTTTTATGCAGTGAATTTAAACTTTAAAGATTACTTTAATAAAGCGGAAGCATTAAACATTAACATTATAATTCAATGAATGAAGTTAATTTCGTTTGTATGTATATTAAATTATATGTATGTAATACGTTACATTGAATTTAGTCTCGCCACTGACAGACAATTAAAATAACAAAAGTATTTCTTACTACATTAGAATTATTTTAATTTGAAATAATTCTAATGTATTGAGAAATACTTTTGTAATTTTAATTGTCTGTCACTGGTGAGATTAAATTGATCTCAATTCATAAATTAAAGTTATAATTTTTTATTATTTAAATGAAAATGATAAGTTATTGTTTATATTAATTAGATATTGCTCTTTGACATCACAAAGAATATAGAAATTTACCGCTGGGTCTGTTAAGAAGTCATTTTCACTGTAAAACACACACACTGGGACCTTAACATTTTCTAAATTATACTTCGGTGGCTGAGGACTTCCGTACAATTTAACATTTTTAGTGATACCATAGTCAAACTTTCGAAAAGAATCTGCAACAGAAATACAATGACTCAAGTTAGTGCATATCCTCATTTATAAATATCAAAATTCGTTCAAAAGACGTAATGATAAATAATCAATGAATAACGGCTAATATGATAAGTCATTAAAAATAATTAATAAAAACCTATGAAAGGAAAACACTGACATATTAACTTTTAAGATGTTTACGTAATAAGAAAATCATAATTAATTAAGACAAGATAAAGCGTTAATATAAATAAAAAGTTAAAATTAAATTTTATCAAAGCTTTCTCCGCGATGATTTCATCGTAATCCTTTCTGATAAAAGTAACTTTCTTTTGAAACGAATTCTGCAATTTGAAAATAAAACATATCGCACTATAAAGAATTCAATTAATTAAAATTAATTACCCGACAAAATAATTTGGGCATAATGCATGATTTGTTTAGCGGAAGATCCTGCTGGGAAATGTCCAAAAATTAATGGGAGCATTGACTTGTCCAATTGGTTACTGCCAAATCCGGCGACTAAGTAAAACCAGCAACTGCAAAAACTTTTTGTGAGGTTGCCAGGTGTGTTTCTGATAATGGTCCCCAGAGCCCGAGCTTGTAGCTTGTTTCGTGGAAACCATTGGTGGATGTTGCAGTACGAGGAACCCCACTGAAACATTTTACCGATTAATATTAAGATGTTCAAACTGGATAACATTGTCAAGTCGCAAAATTTTACGTACAAGTAAGTACAAATAAGCTTACCTCCATTAAATTATTGAATCTCACAAATAGCTTTATTAGCGGACTGCGTTGATTCGAAAGAAATGCTATTGGAGCGAGACCGGTCATGCCTCGAATCTTGCTGTTATATTCTGGTCGTTCGCTTGCCATTACGAAAAATGTGGTCGTTCCTTGACTGTATCCAATATAATGTAGACTTTCCTGGTCAGTTTTCGCGAGAATATAGTCAATCATCGAGGGTAGGTCAAAAGTACCTATCTCTTGAATGCTGTAAACATATTGTGTTGTTTTGTAACGAGTTATTCATTGGTTTTGAAAACTGTTATTTGGTTAGTAAACGTAAGAAATTGCTGCATGAAACTTTCAGTGCACACTCATTTCATAAAAAATTTAAAGTTTATATATATATATATATATATATATATACTATAGCTTCAGGACATTAATATTGTAAATGAACTTCCTGTACACGCATTAAATTTCATAACATACTTTTCCGCTGTGTTATTGCATTGTGTATATCACTAGTCACTATTTCCGTTTTAATTACTTCTACTGCTATTTATTCCTCTGCTCTATTAAATTAAAACTCGTTCATTGTTTTCGTTTACTTTTTATAAAATCACCTACTTTACGGTTAAATATAATAGACGTATATGCACGTCTTCTCATTTTCTGCTTTTTAACTTTTTATCTTCCATGCCATCGTATTCTAAAGCTTATTTTCAGAATGTGTTAATCGTGGTTCTAATTTTAATTAGGATGGAAGCAATAAATGGCTATTAGAACAATACTAACAATGTAGTTAATGTATCAACGAATATTTATTAGTAACTTTTTTATTATACAATTTACGATGGAATCTTTATACTTTCAACTTGAAGGTATTTTTATTTTATTTGTTTGCTACATTTCTGGCATGAAATATTACAAATATGTTGAAATTAAAATTACTGTGTTGTAAAAGTTAGAATATAAAAAGTATATACCTAAAGTCCC
Source organism: Leptoteleia sp. ZL-2020 (assembly GCA_022817305.1). Classification (NCBI taxonomy): domain Eukaryota; kingdom Metazoa; phylum Arthropoda; class Insecta; order Hymenoptera; family Scelionidae; genus Leptoteleia; species Leptoteleia sp. ZL-2020. The sequence continues at coordinate 24,738 of JABFPN010000936.1, forward strand.
AAAATTCTCTGTCCTTCGTCGTCCATCTCTTATGATGTTGAGAATATGTATTCCCCCTTATATTCCCCAACCACACATCATATCCACTATCACATAGTACATATGCTGCAATGTTAATAACAATGAATTAGATAATTTTTTCTTATTATCTGTATGCGATATAAAAATAATGTATTATAATAAACATTTATAGAATTTCAAAGATTGTTTGCTCATATTTAATTTTAAACTAATAGTTTACTTAATCATACATACAAATTCTGTAGTTTTTTTTACAAATTCAGTGACGCATAAAATAAATGAAAATTTAGATCACATTAAAAATATTTACTTTAAATGATAATTTGTATCATAATTACAGTACTTTATAATAGTAAAGATACTAAAAAAGACGAAAATAAAGAATTAAATTTAGAAAGGATTGTGCACGCGACATTCTTACGCTATATAAAACTTGATTCCATCCGGTTATTTTAAAAGGATTACACACATTAGCATAGAATCTATATTGACAATAACCGGATTCCTGTTTTGTCTACATTTCAAGTTTCATTCCTCTCATTATCAAATGACTATATTTTTCATAACTAGACAGACCAAAATTATCAAGTGCTTATCATAAAATCTGCTTTAGTTAAAAATGCATAATAATCTAAAATCTTATTTCCTTATTTAAGACAACAATATTTTGATGGCCGATTTAAATGAATGATTAGAAATTACTATTAAAAATACTAACAATACGGTCATTTTATCTGAACGAGATGTTTAATTGTAATTTTTATATTAATGACATTTTCATACTAATAATTCATATTGCAAAATTGACCCTGAATTAACTTTTGGAATCCAATATTTTACTCTGTAGTTGACCAATGAAATACAAGTTACAAAGCAAGTTAACTTTACAAACTTATGTATAGATTTATGACAATACATTAAGCATGATAAATTTTGCTCTCACATTTCATGCCCTCTCAATTATCACAATTTTAAACAATATTAATGCAAATTAATAAATCTAATACGATCTCATGATCATCGTATGATCTCAATTCACAAGTGTGAAATTTCTTTAAGAAAGATGCAACGTAAGAAGTGTTTGAGAATTAGTACCAAGCGCTTTGTTTGGCCCCAAAAGTACCCAGTCGGCCGAACTTGACAGCAATCCATGATTGATAAGTATCGGCGGTTTTTTGTCGTCAGTTTTCTGCTCGTTAATCGGTGAGTTTGTTTCCTGGGAAGGCTCGCTTGTCTTATCCTTTGTGTGGTCTGATAAACTTTCTACAGATAGCTTATCTTTAAGTCGGCCAATCACTCGATGTAGCTCGAGCCGATAGCCATCTTCGGTCCATACGTAGTGCGTTTCCGCGGCATATCCGTGTTTAGTGATCAGTTCAGGCTGGTGGCACAAAACAAAGCTCGAATTAATCAACAAATAAAACAACAAAACTATCGGACGAACAATACATATGACTCACAAATGACATCAGTCTTCATACTTTTTCTTCCCTCTTTCCCTCTCTTTTCTCTTTGTATACAATAATGATATTTTTATATGATTATATATGCCTGATCGTACATCAATGTCACGCTTTATCTTTTGCGTAAAAGTATTTAAATGTATATTGCACCACATCGATGGCGAAAAGAGAAGAAAGAAGACAAAGTACTCCTTTTTCTCTCCCCCCCCCCCTCTTCTTCTACTTCTCATTTTCTCGTACACGTGAGGAAAGTTGGCGACGTTTTTTTTTTGTTTTTTGTAGCGAATGAATTTTCGAACGATCCCGTGACTGTCGTGTTCTCACTTCTTATTCAATTTGCTTTTATGAAGTGTCGAGATTTTGAAATTAAAGAGAGATAATAAGTTCTCGGAAAATAAGGTCAGGGAAATAGGTGTGAGGCTTGTTTCTTTTATATGTAAAACTTGGAGATGATAGAGTGTTGTTTGGCTCTTTAATACGAGATATTTTTATTCACTTCAAGTGATATTTTTCTAATCAGACTTGATGCGAGCATTTATTTTTATATTTAAACAATTTTTATGGACTGTTTAATTTTTTTTTTTGGAGTATTAATGTTTTGTGCAAGGAAATGTGCCTAAAATTTTGTTTAGTTTACGACTTAATTGTATTTAATAATAAATAAAATAGAAAAGAACAATGTTCAAGAATTTTTTTATTGTAATAAAATAGAATTATTGCTATAGAGTTATTGCATATGCATTACTGTGAAAGGTATAATTAATTGGTGCAAAAAAGGATATTAAAAAAGGCATAGTAGTAATTAAATTTATGCAAAAATAGAAAAAGTGTAAACATTGTACATGAAGATTAATATTTTTATGATTTGACAGGTGGTTCTTTTTGTAGACAAATTAATGCGATTCTATCTCTCTCTCTCTCTCTCTCTCTCTCTCTCTCTTTATTAAAATTTCATCATTATCATGTGTCAATATGCCTCCAAATATGATGGCAATTCAGAATCACTTCTTAAATCATATTATAATGACATATTTTTTATAATTATGTTTTTGAGTGTGTAATTTTCAACATTGCCAACTATAAATAATAATTGATGTATTTTTTTCCGTATTCAGCACAGAAGTATAAAGTAAACTTTCATAATCATAAAGAACTTTAATAATTTGTGTATTTGTAATGTAGAAGAATGTAAATATAATTCTTTTAGTAAAGTAAAAATTTTATCTTTTTTCAGCCATGTGTTTGCCATATAACTTAATTGGCTCACTTGGAAAATTTCCTTTGACTAACTTAAACTGGAAATGTTAAATAATCATTCACTTTCCACTCATTATTTGAATTTTAACTATAATCTAAAAACAAATCTACACGTAAGTTTTTTTTTATTTTTATAATTAAACTGGTCATTTAAATTGTGTTAAAATTGGTGGGAATTAGTCAAAAGTCACGCCACCAAAATTTGTCATAGTTAAAAGTAATAAAGTATCCATATACTGATCGACATAATAGACAAACAATTTGCAACCAAACAGCATGTTGTTGACAACGCAACAGTAATAATAAAAAACGTTTGACGTATTTAGGTGTAATGACACGTGTGCATACATCCAGTTAACTTTTTAATCGCAGAATAACTGTTACTTTCTTGCAAGAATTATGACTGAGTCTATAAACAGTAATTAATGTTTTATCTACCCGCAAAAAATAGGAAATTCAAATCTATCTTCCAGTTTTCATTCATTACATATCTAAATTATTAATATATTATATTATATAAAATATATATAATGAGTTGTATTAAACTAATGTAATACATTGAAAAAAAAATGAAATATAACAATAAAACATTTAATGATACAAACTTTTTTAATTGTGTTTGGAAAAGTAAATGTTTAAATTATACACATAACGTAAAATGAAAAAAATTTCAGAAACCGATAGAGAAAAAGCAGATGTGATAAAAATATTGCCTGTGTTGACATTTGGGAAATGAGTAATTTCAAATAAAGTAAAAGTTATATAACAATGTTGGAATTCAGAGGCAAATAATTAAATACTGATTCATATTTAAGATGCGTTGGAGTTTTTGGTAGGCAGAAAACTCTCAATACTTATATGGAAGCCATAATTCATACATTATAAACAAGAAAAGAAGAAAAAAAACTTGTTGAAAATGAATAAATTGAATTTAAGAATGAAAAGTTCAAAGCAGTTTAATTATTCATTTCTTTATGCAAGTAAAAAAAGAGTGTTGATGTTTTAAGATTGTAAACAGTAATATAACACATAGAAAACTTGAGAGCATGTCAACTCAGGTACAGACGTGAATAAGTACTATTTACTATTAATTAATGTTAGTAAGTAAAAAGTTCTTGAAGAAAATTCCATTCACAAGATTGACATGATATAAAATTAATAACAGAATTTAATATCTATTGATGTATGTATTCTTTAGTCATAGTAAGTGTTATTTGTTAATTATAGTATGATAACTGTATTATTATGTTATGAATACATATTTATTTTATATTGATCAGCTGGTTCATATGAAGATAGAGAAAGATGAAAGTAAAACTTAATTACAAGTATTTTAATATTAACATTTAGTTAAAAATATGGTAAAAAATGTACTTTACTAATAAGAAAAATCTCTGGAATTTCCAACACTTAGTGAGTAAATATTAAAAAAAACTTTTAAATATTACGACGTTGTAATGAAATGAGCAAAAAAAGATGTGAAAATAATTGTCAGAGATTGAAGAAAAAAACATAAATAAAAGCCATCAATACTATCATCGTTTATTTTTCATTATTAACAATATACAAGGAATCAGCTGTCACTTATTATCATAAATCAGTCAAATTATAATTCTTTAAAAGAAAAAAAAATATTAATTGAAATTATGGTTGTAGATTTATTTTAGTCTATTCACTAAAAAAGTTTTGAATTAGAAAATAAATAAATTATTATATTTCAATTTATAAAAAGGGATTATAATTGTTGTTATTATTATTGTATATAATCAAAGCAAAAATAAAACAAATCATTATTTAAATTAAAACAATTATGCAATTACTCAAAAATAATTTAATACATTTACATTGTAAAATTAATAAGTGAATCAATAGATTGTTTTCATCCACAAACATCTTTACCTCTGAAACATCTGACACTAATGATAATAAAACTATTAAATACATTCTATGTTTTATTATTAAATTACAATAGTAGACAAATTGTTACATATATAAAAAGTTAATGGTAACGATTATTATATTAACAACATATTAGTACGTTATAAATAATAATAATATAATAAAAATGATAAATTAATCAATAAATAACCACCTAATGAAATATACATGGCAATGACAAATAAGTGTATAAATAGAATACAGGAGAAGAAAGGTTAAGAATGACAAGAATGCCCACAATAAAATGAAGCAAACTTTCCACACTAACTACGCTGACGATCAAATAAACAATTAAGAAAAATGCTGAGAGCACAACATTTCAAATAAGAGATGACAGATTACTATAATAATTTCCACGATATAAAAAGTTAGATTCTGAACAAAGAATTAAGAACACTGGGATTTGTAAACATGCGGTCACAATTAGTTATTTTGTTTTTCATATGATATTTTTTTTTCTATGGCCTGGGAACTGCTAGAATGAGACGTTTCAAATAAGCCAATCACACAGGTTTTTCATACGATACATCCTGTTGAAATTATAATTAATGATCATCTAACTTTTCAATCCACATCGTAGTTCGATGTCAAATAAGGAATAGTCAGATTACCATAATGATATCCACAAGATAAAAATTCAGATTCTGAACAAAGAACGAACACTGCGATCGTAAACATAGCCACGATTAGTTACTTTGTACGATACACATATTGCAGAAATTATAATCGATGATCATTTAACTTTTCAATCCGCACCGTAGTTCGATCGATTCATAGCCCCGCGGCAAAAGTAAAAGTTGGAGAAACGTAGCGTCAATTGGAAAGACGATTGGACAAAAAAAGATAAACAAACGAATGTCACGCGGAGCATTCCTCACCGTGGTCATGTGAACCTCATCCTTGCTGCCTTTGTCGCACATGATACGCTGCGATTGTCCAAACGCCGTAGCATCGGGGATTGACGTCGCACGGAACAACGCGCCGCGTATCTTCTGGAACACCGTGCGCATAAAGCCCCGTAAGCTTGCGCGCCTTTTGTCGCAAACGAAAACTTGCGCGGAACAAGGACAGGGTTAACGGACGACAAACAGTCTTCCAGCTCCGCGTCGGAGTGACTGCCGCCTGCGAAAGCAAAAACGTCCAAAGTCGTGTAGAAAGTACCGGATGGGCAATTGCGCGCGCGCGCCGTTTGCGCTTCGCGCAGGTGCACGTCTATGTAGGTTATTCGGCGCTGTAATTCTCGATTGACCGTCGCGGAACCGACGATCGCGCGCGTCCCTGCGTTGCATGTATAGCGGCCAATCGGCGCGCAATGGTTTTAATAGATGCATTGTTGAGCGAGTCGACGCGCGCGACGAATTGCAGCGGATGTCGATGGTGGGGAGGCGTAATAATGCGCGAGCAAGGTCGACGTTTTAATGAATTTCCACGATGCCTCGACACCAGAGAAACTACGAGATCGAGTTGGTTGAAAGGTATTTTGGATTCTGCATTGATTTTGAATTATGGATTATTTTGTAATAGATTGTGATCTATCTGTAACGGTGCTGAATCGGCCTAACCTAATTCTCGGCCGCCATAACCTAATACTCGATGTATGATGCATTTAGTTACCGATCGCGAGACTTTTGTAATTTGTTAATGACGTTTATATTTTAAAAGTGTTTTTTTCTTGTTTATTGTCAGAGATTTATTTATGTAATATGTGATCAATTTATGCTGAAAGAATATTATTTATTTAAAGATGAAGTGTCGTTCGTTGACTAAGTTCGCGTTAACAAATTTCCCGCCAAATAAATACTCGTAAATATTTTATGTGATAATAATAATAAGTACTTCAGAAAAAAAGCTAAATTTAAACGTATTTAGAATTCTTCAAATTGTTTGTTATATATTGCAACTTTTTTTTAAACAGCTTCTATTTAAAAGTTGTTTTTATAACGTAAAACATAACCTCAAAATAGTCAGTGAATCGACTTCCGAAAAATAGCTTTCTGAGGAAAGTTGCAATACATAAAAAGTAATTAAAAAATGCCAAAAATAGTTAACTTTTGACTTATATGCCAACAAGTAACATTTCACCTAAAAAATATATTTATTTGTAACTAAATCTAATAAAATAGATGTATTTTATTGGGTGTGCTAAAACATTTATTTCAACTAAATAAACATTGAAATAATCTGATTCTAACTAAATATGTTTTGTAAATTTCAGGGATGCTTTCAAATATTCTTGAATATTTTGGAAAGTTTAGGAATATTTCCAGTAAGGAATTTAATGTGTATATTACAAATATCCAGAAAGAGACAAATGTTCAATGTCCTGTTGATATATTCTCAAACATGCATCACAAGATCATGGTGGCCCAGCCTAAAACAGTTAAATTAAATTAAATTATAGCAGATAACGTCAAAAGTAAGTTTTATTATTTCAACTGTTTTTATGCATTTTACAATTACATTTTGAATTGTATCTAACTGTTAAAAGTTTTAAAATTTCTTAGTAAATGTAAAAACCAATTAAGAAATACAATTGAAACTTCATAACATTTATACAATTTTAAATATTTTATTTTTAAATTATAAATGTATTAAATTTAAATATTCATATAACTATTAAAACTATTCATGTTTAAATCTGTTACTGAATTAATTATGTCTTCATGAAGATAAAATTTTGTTCAATGTTTTAAAATGTAATAATTTTCAGTTATTGTGCAATTTCCTTTTCTTATTCTAATTTCCAAGCAATTTTGTTTTCTTTTATGACAAGGTTATATGTTAATTTACATTTTTTTTTCTACATGACCTTCTATGGATCATTCACATTAAATTATTTTATGTTTTAGCTCTGTTACTCCCACAACTTTCAGATAATAATTAAAAATATAGTTTAAATTTATTTATCATATAGTAAAAATATCTCAAATCAATAAATTTATCATCTGATTTCTTATAGATAAAGCTATATATTGGCTCTTTCAAGTTGTTTGATATTTTATTTTGATATTTCATATGATTATTTTTAATTTTTTTGCCAAATCCATACTTATATTAATACATATAAGTATTACATTTTTATTAATTTAATAAAATAGAAAAAACAACAGTAATATGTGTAGTGAAATGTATAGGTTTCGGTTTTGCTGAAGCGTTCTTGATTTTGAATGAACACAGCCAGGAAAAATTATTTATTCACTAATTCAACTTTATTAGATATTTCGTGATTCAATTTTATTTCAACAACTTTAAAGCATAATCTGTCCATCTTTATGTCATGAAATGTAGATCGATTGAATTATTTTTGAATGGATGGCACATATATATGTATATATATACTTTTTTTTTATTATTATTTACAAATTTGTTGCTATGTTGACAGTTCCGACTATCAGCTATGTTTCATAAGTGGTAGATATCAATGTTAATAGCGCTCGATTGTAACACTGTAAGAACAACCAAATTCCTCGAAAAAAGTATAAGAAAAATACGTGAAAGGCCATGAATTGCGTGAATTAGGGGCGTGCGGTCGATGTCAATAACTATTGTTATGTAAACGTTTAGTGATAGTCGCAACTGTTACACAAATATGATTCTCGTGGATGCACAATTGTTATCAACAAGAAATTTAGAATTTGTTTTGAAACGTATCTCCCCAACGACCAATAGAAACGTGTCTTCAATGAAATGAAGTAAAGAGCAATGTCACGTTTATCACAAAGTTTAAATCGTAAATGTTACGTAATGTTTGGGAATTTTAATTCTCATCTAAAAACGTAGATCACACTTGACACAATAATCGGCTTTAGAATAACATCTAAATTCAAAGTAAAATGTAAGATAAATCGCGAACGTTCTTCATTTTCTTTATCTGGATATGGTCGGTTTATATTTTATAAACTAGTTAGAAGAAATGATGGAATGTTAAGTAAATAAATGTTACTGAAAAAGTTTGGTTGAATGATTTTAAAATAATAAAACAAGCATGCAAAGATTATGGAACATTAATTAATTGACTTTTGTAATAAATAAAATATTGTTTTGTTTTGCATACGTTATATAAACGTTTGGAGATTTTAATAGTCGATTATTTTTTCGATCAGGAGTTTCGGTTAGGATTTGCAAGAATATTATTCAAACTTTTTAACATCAAAGTTAAATTTAATAAACTTAATTGTTGCCTTTGATATTTCATAATATTTAAAAATTAAAATGCGTATTCAACCAAATTTTGTTCAGTGCTTTCATCTGGGATATTTTTTAATTCACTTGTGATTATATTTTGGAACGAATTTTCCTTTTTTTTATGCATGAATAATACATTATATGTTTAAAACGATATGGAGTAGAACTGAGCATTTCCATACGTTAATTGCTTTGCTGTATAATAAATGAAATATGACTGAAAGTAATTTCAGATAATAATAATGGAAATTTTGTCACAAAATATTAATCATTCTGAGTTATGAAATGATTATTCTTAATTTAAAAAAGAAAAAAAATGACTTTAAATCTAAATAGTGCCCTTCTTCGTTCTCAAGACTGTGTTTTAGAGAAATAGTTACACGTAAAACCAGAAAAAGATCACACGCATACCTCAACTGAAGAAATATATTGAAAAATGTAAACGTCTTATTATCTATAAACGTAAATTGAGAAAAAAAATCAAATATATCTAGTTTTAATTATAGTACCTTTTTGAAATAATATTCTCATACTTGTCAATAAACTTATTTAACTGACACAATTGTTTCCAATTTAATGACATATCTTAAGTAATAAGGGAATTTCTTTAATCTCCAAAATGATTTTTGAAAGTATTATAATCATAACTAAATATATTATACTTTCTTCCTCAATATAATTAATTCTAATGCAACCGTTTTGCGGTCTTTCGTACGTGTCGGTTCCACATAAAATGCGACAGATTTGATGAACTGTAATTTTAATTTTAAATCGCAACTCTTCGCGTTCAGTTAGGAACATATTGTCATTCGTTCTTACAACATACACTCCCTAATGCTACGTCTTATTCAAATATATAATTGTGTGTGTGTGTTTTTTTTTTTTATATTGAAAATGTTTCGCTCTTAATGTACGTTCGTAAGACAATTCGAGGTCTTGTTTGCAAAGCACCGCTTGCAAATTGAACTCGTACGTTTATTTGCCTGCAAGTGACGTATATTTAAAATCCTTGTGAAAAAAATCCAGCAGCAAATTAAGTGCCAGAAAATAACTAGTACATCTGCCCGATTTTATGTCGTTATCTAACAGTTTTGCAAATTTAAATTTCAAATAATACAATGCTAATTGAGATCCTAGTTGGAAATTTCACAGAAGATCCTGATTGGTATCTCAACTGTACTGTAGAAATCTGCTTATTATCTACGATTTCTGTAATCTTATTTGAAATGTAACTAGAAAACTAGGTAATTAAATCTAGACGAGGTTTTAAAACTTGGCTAGAAATTTAAAACTTACTTGGGATACCAAGTGACCTATCAAATTTCTAGCTGGGATGTTCAAAATATACGTTAACTCGATACCAGATATTCCTTAATTAATATTTAACTGGATAGTTTTTCACAAGGTACTTTTGTATCATTTCCTGGTGAAAACAAAAATTCAAAATTAAAACGAATTTTGCCTTTAATTAGTTACAACATAGCCTGAACATTGTTAGACTTCCTTAAAACTAAATATAAACCAATTTTGTATACGAGTTTCAGATCTTTCTTTTCACCAGGGGTTTGTTTCCTTAAACTTATATTTGGCAGCTTTTCTGTTGGTATATTTCACATTCACGAACCGCAATCGTTCAATATATATATATTTTTTCATTTTTTTTTTCAAACTTTGCTCTCTCTTCTTCATTTGGATAAATTTGTTGTTTGTTTTTTTTCTGTTATATTTACTCTAATATACATATTTATATATGTATATATTTTATATGCCTTAAGCATACACTCTTACGAATTAGACTATCTTGATTGGCTAAAACGTATTCGTTTTAACATTCGCCACTTTCTTTGATTTTCGATGACGACGTGTCATGCCGCGGAGCATTTTGGTTTAGAGGCCGTGCACGGTTCGAGACACGAGCGTGTTTCGAGATGGTCATCACCTCGAGACGATTTTTTATTTCCGTACCAAATTCGTGGACTTCACAGCACGTAGAAAATCCAATATACTGCGTTGAACAGCATAAAGCTAACTGGAAATATAATCCTCGAATATTTGTCTATTATATTGACGTCTTTGATCTTTGGCATTGACGCCTTTAGGACCGAGGCGCCTTTGCGTATTGCGTGCAGCACCTGTAAATTGAATTTATTATAAAATTTGTTTATCAAATAATAAATTAAAACATTCTTCGTGTGTACTAAGAACAATATATATATATATATATATATATATATATATATATATATATATATACTA
>JABFPN010000937.1:0-35834 GCA_022817305.1 Leptoteleia sp. ZL-2020
GGGAAAGGTTGGAATTGCGTGGATTGATAAGCCGCGGAGCATAAATATTTGTCGTTCAAATTTGGCGCCTCTCATTGCGCGTGGATTAAAGGTATGGTGTGCTAGTCGGCGTTATCTTCAGGAATTGTCGATTCGGCAGAAAATGAATGATCGCGCGCGCCACCGGCGGCGAACGGCCGAACCATCGGCGTCTCCTTTGCGCGGCGTCGGCTCCGTCCGTGAGCAACGAGGACGAAGCTGCGGCACGCGCGCGACGAAGGGGGGGATGCACGATACTAGCGCATGGGGCGTTGTCATGGCAACCCCTACTCGTTTTCCACCCTTCACTCGCCAGCAAGTCGCGCACACACTCGCGCGCGGCCCGCCGGAGTGGGGCGGACAAAGAGGAGAGCGGTGCGCGGAGCGTCGGCGCGAGAGGGAGAGCAAATTGAGACGAGAGGGCGCGAGGCGCGGAGCCGCGCATGCGACAAGGAGGCCCGCACGAACTGACGTAGTTTCAGCGTAACGTGGGAGCGACGAAGAGCGCCGACGATGAAGAGACACGGGGCCGCCAGTGCAATCAACCCGTTCCTCGTTCGTGAGGGTAAAACAACCCCGAGCGGGTGAGAGGCGTCTATACGTGTATTCTACATGTATTTGTACTTATATACGCGTTTAAATAAATATATATGTATATTATATTTTTAGCCATTCGCAAGCGAGCGTATATGTAATTGTGAACGAATATAGCTTTATATTAATATAAGTGTATATTTGTTATGTATTTATATTTACACGCGTATACTATATGTATATATATATATATCTGTATATATTGGACATATATTTGCGCGTATAAAGCTGTGTACTGTACCTGTATTAATATATAACGAAAACATGCATTTCTGCATTTTATACACGCCTATAGACATGATAACGTTTGTTAGATACGGATCGAATGAAGAATACGAAATACAAATGAGAAAAGGGACACGAGGAGGGAGACATTGAATTATAACGAATTAAATGTGGATGATTATGCTCCATCGGTAAAACAGTTATCGAGCTTTATATAACTTTGAATTCGTTTTGAGTGTTAGTAATGAAATTTTACCCGCGACGATATTTTGTTACAAATCATGGGTACGGCAAGTTTTAATTCGTATACCACTAAGAGACAATAATAAAAATGAATTGTTAAAATCAATTCATTGCATAATTATTATACAAGCAAATTGTATTCTTGCCACCATTTTCTTTGGAAAAATTACTACAACATTTTCTCGTTATAATTAATTAAAAAAGGAATGTGAGAATTATGAGAAAAAATCAACTATCAATTGAATTTTTTTATTGCAAAGAAATGTATTCAACACAATTTATAGGGTAACAACTTTTAAACCGTCAATTTAATTGTATAAAAACAATTTAAACGATGCTTCGAGCAATTTTTTAGTGGCTAAAGATTTATAGAAAATAGGTGTACAACTTCAGTGCGAATGACTGTGTTCGATTCTCACGGTGACTTGTACACATAGTTATAACTGTACCGAGTAGATAGGTATTTTCTATAGTGTAATTATATATATAATATTTCACGTACTGTACAGCATACAACTACTCTTTTTTCACAATTAATATAATTAATATAAACCATTTTTATACAGAAATAATTTATGATAAATGAAATTTATTTAATAAATTAATTTTATATCATTTTGAAGTACCTTAAATAACAAACACTAAAATCGTCCAGTTCAAATTTCGCCCCGATGGAATTAAGAAATAATGCTTACAGTGCGAAAGACACACGAGAGTTTGCAATGTTGACTTTGTTATATTGCAATTAAAGGCATAAGAAACGAAGACTGTTTAGAGCCATTATATAAGACAGAGAGCAACAATTTTGCAGCGCCAATAAATAAACAATTGAAAGGAATCAAAACCAGTTTGGTGTAAAAGAGCGCTTGTGCGAGTTCCCGTGTTATAGCGTATTTTTCTCAGATACATAAACACCGCAATAAATAACACCGATGCGAGAAATAGTAAAATAACATTTATATAATCGTCCGCGCGTATAAAAATATGTCAGAGCGAAGGAGAAGGATGGCGGTGTTAAAAAAAAAAAGAAGAAAAAAAAAGAGCTACGGAAAAAACAGTTTAAAGTTAAAAGCGTGACGTTGAATAAAATTCAAATTTATATTCCGGTATTAAAAATATTCCGGGAGTAGGGGAGGGGGAAGAACAGAGGAGCGAACAAAAAAAAAAAATGGAGAGTTTAGTTCAAATTTGTTTTGTTCCCATTCGAACGGAGATAGTCAGGGACGACGACGATCCGAATATTCATAACCCGTTTAGTGAGAAAGAATGCGCGATGTTCTAACTCGCGCGAGGGTGTTCGTGGAGCGTGGTGTTCGCAGCGCTGGCAAAGGCGCGCAGTTGCTCTATTCTCCTGGAACCAGTTTTCCTCCACGTCTTGCGTCTCCGTCGCACGGCGATCGTCGCTCCTTATCCCGCGCCTTGTTCCTTTGTGCGGCCTTTCCTCGTGTTCCGCGTCTCTCTCCAAAGTAGCGCCGTCCTCGTCACGCCACGAACCAACCAACGACGCAGCGCCACACGTCAGCCAAACTAGAAAGTTGCTCCGGCCGACACCGAAGAAACGGCGCACGAAGGCCTATAGGCCTTTCCAATTTCAATCGCAACGCAAATCCCCCCCCCCCCACCCCTTGTTTTTTTCTTTTTCTCTCTTTTCCTTGTTTCTGCCTTGTCTTTACCCCGATAAACTCCGGCCACCGATCGCCATCTTCACTTCTATCGCGCGCGCTTAATCGTTAGAACCCCTTTTTTCCCCGAATTCGTCCGCGGTTATGCGTACGTTTTAATCGAGAAATTTGGGCGCTGGAATTGGGTTAGGCCACGGAGTAACGGCCACACTTCTTTTCTCAATCCTTGAATGTGACCTCTAGCTATTTCGAAAATAACGTTTAACAGTTTACAATTATTTAACAAAGGTGTTTCTGTAAAATAATTGTTAGCTCCTCGTTAATTTACGAACAATTTAATTGGTGACTCGCATTTTGTGGCTAATAATTATTGTAATTTATAATAAAATAAATTTTTACAATAATTATGTATATATAATAAATAATATATAATACATTACTCGGTTCGTGTTAACTTTTCAAGAAAAGATTGTTCAAAGAAACGCGAACTTCAGAAATGTACTTAATTTTATTTTACTCCATTTGTAATAAACAAAATATAATTCTACTGTGAGAAAGTATAATTGTATTACCGGCGCGCGACGAACAAAATTTGTTTGGAAATATTTTATATATAAATTACAATGGACGCAGTATTATCCAATCGAGAGTTGATTTTTCAGGATTTTCCAGAGCTCGGGGAAGAAATGGTTTCAGGGTAGAACGAAAGGAATAAATAAATTTACAGTTGATAAAGCGAAAGACTAATTGTGTACATTTAAAGGTCACTTAAAGGTTGCCGCTGAAAAGCATGATAAAATTGTGGATTTCTTTTGCAATTATGCCGAGGAGGATAATTTGCGAGTGGTTTTTGCATTTCCTTCCCTCCTCCTTTTTTTTTTTTTTTTTTTTCCATTACTCCTGATTGTTTATTGTGCATGGTTTTCAGGTGTAAAAAGTGGCAATTGTTCTCCCCGGACAAGAAACTGTAATGTCTTTTTGTAATCGGTCCGCGACACTCGAGTGGCTCTTGATAAAGTTGAAAAATGAGCGATCAAAAAGTGGTTTTCACTGTCGCCCTCTGTACCGTGCCATGGCACAATACCGTATCGATCATGTCCTCGATGCGGCAAAACATGTTGAAAATTGATCGGTGCGGGAATGGCGAGGCACGATCGTGGACCATCTAGGTTGTTCCGCGAGGGTTCTCAGTGGATGTCGCTAGGCCTCGCCGTTGTATCCGACAACCCCATTCTCGCGAGTAGAAAGTCTCTCCGGCGTGGTAGAGGCATTCGTTGGCGAAGTGACATCGGCCACGGAGAACCGAGAGCGTGGGTATCAGCACGGAACCGAGTCTACGACGCATTGCTGCCTGCTGACTAGCTGCGCGGTTGCCACATTTCGAGGCCTTTTGGCGCCTCGCCCGCACTCCGCGTGCCGCCGCGCCTAGCCGTCCTTCCGCGACGGCGTTGCCGGCTCTCGCGCGCTCGCGGGAAAACTGGATTTCGAAACGAATTTTCTTTCGATGACCGGATTCCCGGCAAGCTCCGTATTCTCGGCTCACGCGCGTGCTTCTGCCATGCAACATTATTTCTTTCGACTTTATCCTAGACGAGTTCTCGATGCGTTTATATCGCCACCGTTTCTTTCCTTTCTTTCTCTCCCTTTTCCCTTTTCTTTTTTCCTTCTCTTTTTTCCTTCTCTTTTTCCTTTCTTTTCTTTTTTATTTATATTTTTTTTATCCACCATTCCGCTCGCGCGGCTGCATTAAAATTTTACGCACTTATATTTACACGCCATTTGCTTTTATTATTTATTTCCAACCCCGTCTATTTATATACCCGTAAAATCGTTAGAATTTTAGTTTCCTCAACTTTTCGACGGCACTTTAACATTTAAATATTTTCACAACTCCTGATCATTCTCAAACGCCTCGGACGCGGTTAAAATAAAGCGATTATCAAGTTGACAGCGATACTCGTCGTTTACCGCATTTAACAATTTGCCTTAAGCATTATAGGTCTTGTGAAAAAAGAAATATTATAATTTTGCCCAACGAATTGCAATGCACGTTTCTAAATTATATTTTCATTATTTCAGGTATGGACGCCATGCTTAATCAAGAACTGTTCTATTTGCGGATCAACTTATGTTTATATCAACCGATGCAAAACGGTAATTAAACAAAGACAAACTTTAATAATTAATGGGTAATGCTACACACCAGAGTAAAATGTATTTTTGTATATATATATATATAACGTACGATTATTATAATGAGTCGAGAGGAGAAACTACGCGCAACAACGCGCGGCAACTTTTTCAGCCTTTCGGCGTTATTTGTTATAAATTTAACTGAATTGTGAAACGCGCGAATATTCGAATTCGTCCGGATAAGTATTAAAATTCGAAAACAAGCGCCGTTTGGGGCATTTCATATTTCTATTCTCATTTGGGCGCGACGCGTAAAGTCAAAATACCTCTTTCGCCCAAAAGTTGACGCCCAAAATGGAACGCGATGGCAAAAACTTTGCCATACAATTAAGCGAACAAGTTAATGGTAACTAAATACAAATTGGCGTGAAATTGTATTAACTCGCGGTTATTAAATATTCGTTAAGCGGCTGGACTAAACGAGGCGGCGTCGTGGAAAAATGTTGGAAGGAAGGCGATAACATTTGGAACTCTTCTTTTTTAGCGGGAATCGGGGCTCTTTTTCGGCCGCGCGGCGTCGCAAAGAGGGAGACACTTTGTTTTACATGCTTTTCGGGCGCAAAACGCTGCGGCGACGCCGACGCCGACGACGACGACCGACGCCGACGACGACGACTTTGAAAATAGAAAGGCCCCGTCGCTTTGAAAATAGGCTTCGAAATATGCAACTCCCGAAGTGGCGTACGGCTGGCGAGCCACGATGGCGTCGCCGTAGAGGCCAACTCGTGGGGAAGGAGGGTTTTACGGTTTTAGACTACGGGCGGCGCGTCGGCGTCGAGTTAAAAATAACAGTACAGGCCGGCCGACCAGTCTTCTTCGTCGTCATCATCGTCGACGTGCCCCGACGTCGCATGGTCTTTTTTCATAATTTCTCTCTCCTTTTGCAACATTTTCATTTATTTTTATCCCCACCATTGTCGCGCGCGCGGCTCTCCCTTTGTTTCATTCTCGCCCGTGACATTTCCCTTAATTTATGGACCAAAACTGAATTCGAATCGCGCCATTGGCGGGACAATTAAAGTCATCGATGTAACGATTGAAAGTAACAATTTTTACTTTATATTCTCGGCAACGCTTCGATCATCGCCGGGTCAATAAACATAATTTCAAATCAGATCGGTTTGCTCTCGGATAGAAGGATCGTAACGATTACTAGACCTTCGAGCAAACGCCGGTTATACACTTGTCTAATTTTGAGGAATACCATTCGACTGAAATATATTGAAAATATAAAAGTCCAATATTTCTTACGATCCTTTTCCTCGCGATGTAAAAAAATCACTTCGCCGGAATATCGTTAAATATAACAAGTCAAATTTTGTCCTAAAATTTATAATAGGTCTTGCTTTAGGTATTTAGTGGTATGGGGATAGATAAGTCGAAATTGGATCGTGTTATTTTATATAATTATAATCTTTATTTATTTATTATTTAACATTGAAGTCGAAAAGTCAATTTCATTGGACAGGTCCGTTTAATTGTATATAAAAGGAATGGTATTATTCCAATGGAGTAGAGCTCTGAAATCTCTGAGTTTAGAAAGTGAAACAATTTTGGTGTATCGAAATTGCGACCACCGCTTATTAACGGACTTTATATGAAATAAAAGTGTAAATGTCATTTTGGTTACGCTGTACGTTGCGCGTGGTGTAAAAAAATTTGCCAACAATTTGTACCTCGAACTAGACGTTGGTGTTGAATATTTGTTACAAAAGGAGCGCGTAGCGAAAATTCCGGGCTGGCCTTAATTGTTACGATACAATTCGATCAAAGTGTCGGACATATTTTCTGGTTGCACAATGGCGAAGTTGAATTATTCATTTTCATGGCCGGCATAAAGCGGCGAGGAGATCAAAAATTGAAAACGACACTCACATGGCGAGTAAGTTGCGTTATAAAAATAAAAACACCGCTTCGCGGCAAGGTTATGCCGGTCGTGAAAGTCGCCATACTAAAATTTCGTCGAGAAGTCCGACTATTGCGTCTCCTTGATTTTTCGTCTTGGAGTCACGCAAGCAAGGTCATGCATGGAGTACAACACGCCGTCTCTTCTTCGGCGTACCAACCTCGCGCGGGTATTTACATTTCGACTAAATGTGCGCTAGTCTATTTTAATAAAAACCCGTGGCCGGATCAATAATCCTCAAATTCTCGCCGCACCAATCATTTATCTCGTTTTCCCTTTTCCATTGATTTTTTTTCTCCTCCGCCCCCCCCCCTCCCAATTTTTATGTTTACTTCTCGAATGGCCTATCAGTGCGCAAATTATTGTCAAAATTTAATACCATTAGGGCGGCCGGCACGTTAAAAACACCGTCGATTTGGTTTTCGACTGGTTTCTGCTCTTGGTGCCGTTTTGCTTTTTAGAAAGTATAATAATAATCGGACGAACATTTCTTCAAGTGTACATCCAATTTCGTTTATTTCTTTTCTTCTTCTTCTTACTTTTTTGCTTCCTTACCGCTGGATGGTTCGTGTTGAAAAGTCGAATTTCAAATTGGCGTATAATCAATTGTTTGTTGCAAATATTGTTTTTTAATACAAAGTAAAATTCATCTTTAAGCTTCTTTTCAAGTAATTAAATTCAATAATTATAGTGCAATCGGTTGACGAGAAAATTATTTTGCAGATCAACTTGATCGACTGTGTCTTGCCTGGTATAAAGGTTTATTAAATTGTTTAATATATTGCATTTGATGAGACGTTAATGTTGAGGCGATGATAAAATTGATACAGTGTAAAAATAATGTAATATTTGATGGAAGGATTTGT
Organism: Leptoteleia sp. ZL-2020; assembly: GCA_022817305.1. Classification (NCBI taxonomy): domain Eukaryota; kingdom Metazoa; phylum Arthropoda; class Insecta; order Hymenoptera; family Scelionidae; genus Leptoteleia; species Leptoteleia sp. ZL-2020. Next base: position 7,668 of record JABFPN010000937.1, read on the forward strand.
TTAAAAAAATTAATATTAATATAATTTTTCATACGCCGTAATATTACTAATACAAAATACGTCGATATAGGAATAGTCGAGTCAGGATAAGGAACAGTTACCAACGAAGCCTGTACTGCTCGAGGCGATCGAGCAAGGACGGTGCCGCTATTGGCGCACACTTCTTCGTCGATGTTCGCCTTTTCAAAAAACATTGCTCTTTTTAAAAATGCATCGCGCAAACAAAAATCCTGAAATTGTTGAAAGTTTCCATTAAAACAATTTTTCGCTATCAAACTGGGGAAATTAAATTGCTTGGTAGGTGGAACATTCTAGGTCCAGGAATGAAACGCAAAACGTTTCTCCACGTTAAGATTTATTAAAGTTATTCATCGGTCAAGATTATCATTAATTTTTTTTATCAGCTTTATCATTACTGTGTGATACAATTTATTATTATTATTATTATAAATTGTTCAATGAATCCTCGGTTTTTATTTTCAAATCACTTTTAAAAACTCTACAATTAATTTTCAATATTATATTGGCTTCTAAAAGAAAAGTTTACTTTTTAATATTTAATCTTAACTATCTGATAAGTGAAAAGGAGAAACTGTCCATTACAATTCAGTTAGAAAATTTTCGCGTTTTTTCGTGGGGGTATTGAAGTATTATTTACAAGGGACCGATGTCGGGTATTTTAACCAAAAGCAAGGTCCAAAAACTATGGGACACGGTACGATCCGAACGAACAATCTCATTATACTAGAGTAGCTAAGTACCGCGGAATATAGTACGATGAGATATTACATTCTCGTTTCTTGTGTAGTCGAGTTGTGGCCACACCTTTCACCAACACCCGACCTAAGCTGGTCTAACTGAGAGCCTAGCTGCGGTACCCTCGTCAAACGCTAACTAACAGTAAAGTTTTCGTCTTTTATCTATCACGCAACTACGTGATCTCAAATTCGTATCTTATGCTCAGCTGACTGAATTCGAAAAATTAATCTACACGTATTGCCAAATAACTGTGTCCAGTTGATTGTTCGTTATAAACGGAGATGCGAGGCAAACTTTGATCAGTTTTCACAAGCGTGCAACCAGAGTTATTTATTTTATAATATTATTGCGATGGTGATATAACTTCTAAAATAGTATATTATTTAGTAATATGTTACATTTCTGGTCTGGGTTAGAATATTCTTAACAAAGTAAATATATATATATAATTTTTTTTCTTTTGCAAATTTTGGTTATAGTTGAAAATCAAAGAACACAATTTCAAGTATTTTTATAATCCAAAATTAAAATATTAAGTAAGCTTTAATGATATATGAAAATAAGTCAAATTTTATTTTTGTTTGTTTATTTTTTTTTCTTAAATTTTCATATATCCTTTTTTAAATTTAATAATTTAAAAATCTGTCTAAATAAAAACAAGTTGATGCGCGCTTTGTCTTAAATTAAAAATTGTCCTTCGCGATGAAGTGCATAGACGATACAAAGTAGTGAAGCAAGTCTTGAGCGCGCAAACAAATCTGTCTTGCATGCCGATTATTCCTCAAGAAGCGACGTATTCAACATGCAAGACAATTTTCGGTCCATGTGCTAGAATAAATGTATGTATATAATGAGAACAAAAATATTCGCGACTGAGCAACAAAATTATTCCGTTCGTGAGACTTGTCTCATGCTATGTAATGCGGACTTACAGTAATCTTATGCATGGAGAAATTTGTTACAAATATAGCTCCAAATTGTTACCTTCAGCTGCACGATAGATACATTTATAAAAATGTAAAGCAATTTTGATTCAAGTTTTTTTTTTTTACTCTGTTCCTTTTTTGTGTAGGGAATTATAAACGTGTTTTAAATAACTCTATATATACATACAACAAAAATAAATTGTTAATTATATTTTAATGCAAGTATTACAAATTCGTTATATATTAAGAATTCAGTTCTTTTTTTCTGTGCACAGAAAATGATTGTGAGAAAAAAGATATATTATGGATTACTAATTTTTCTAAAGATAAATTGGGGAAATAAATAATTTGGTTATAAATAATAGTTAAGTTTAAAAATTGTATAATAACTTTTAATTAAATTATAAAACGTCTTTTAACAGTAAAAATGTCCAATTGTCGAAGATATCCCCAAATGAATATAAAATGTTAAGAATGAATATAAAATTGGCCAATTTCACAAATTCAGATGACATAAATTTTAATAACATATTATTATTGTTATTGTTTTAATTTATATCTAACCTTTATTTAAGAGCCACGTTATTGGTTGTTACAAAAATTTAACGAATACTTTGCGAGATAGCCGAGCGTTCAGAAGATACGTGTACTTTTACGAACCTCTTAAAAACACGCGGTGTTGATTGCCTGACCTTCAGACAAATAAAAACAACTGTTTGTTTATTATAATGTAACATAAACACGAAACTTTTATTATTATTATTACTCTTTTTTTTCTTTTGTTGTTCAACAAAATTGTTGTTGCCATCGCTATTTTTACCCTTCACGTCAACATTCGACGATTATCTGCCAAACAATTGACAGAATACAATTGACTTGAGCATTATCGCCGGTTTGTTACGGGACAGAATCGTGTGCCCTTTCTTTTTATTGACTGCGTCCTCAAAATGCTATAAATTGTAGCTCTATTTACCATTCGTTTTTCTTCGAGCCCGCTTTGGGTCTATTATCCGGACTTCTCCATTTCAGGGTATCATAACTAAATTGCCATGACCGAAAATAAGACTAATTATCGCTGCATTCATCTTGCACTCGAAAAATTGAATGCCACCGAACAATGACACCTGTTAATCTCATTTTAAGCAACCGATTGTCTCCAAAATAAGTACGACGCTTGCTCGCTTTCAAAACCCGATGAGTTCACGGCTATTCATTGTGACACTGTGCGCCGGTGATTAACTTCTAGCCTGCTAGTGTATTTTCCTCCTTGTTTTAATTTATCTTGTTTATGTTTGTCTTGCATTTATCACGGACATGAAAATGGACAAAGAGCAAGGCTCACTTGTAATACGAAGAAACGCTTATTGATACGTTTTACGTTACATTATGACTTGGGAGTCGCAACTGAACTGCTGCAATTGATGACCATTGCTCGATAATAACCATTAATACGAAATTTCGTACGCGAAGTATGCGGAATCGTAAAATTTACAGGGTTATTATTGGAAAACATCTTACACAACGTGAAAATAATATTAAATCGGGAATTTTATTTGGTTTCCTTGTTACGCCATTGGAAAGTGACTAAAGTTAAATGGGATAGTTAGTTTTTCAGGCAGCGAGTATTTTTCCCATACTTGTGATGGTAATTTTCGATAGACTTGTTACGGATTTGTTTTTAATTCTTTGCATGGTTAATTCAAAAAGTACTAATTTAATGAAGAATTTATATTTTCTTTATTATTTTTTATTAGTAAAATTTATTAATACAATTATTAGAATTAATAAAAAAAAAACATTATAATACGTTTTTTGAACATCTTCAATGTTAAAAATCGACATCCTGATAATTTAGTATTTATAATTAAAATGTAATATATATTAAGTAATATATTAAGTTAAAAGTTTTGATATATTAATGGTGAAATTTTTAATTTTGCAAATTATTGCGATGTTTAATTGTGACTAGTAATGTTGTCATAAAATTTATAAAAGAATCTTACATGATTAGAAGAGTATACTCAGTATATGAAAAATTATACTGCGCAGCAAATTGCCGCGTAAGAAATTGTAAAAGGAACTGCGCACCAAGTTACTGCGCATTATCTGAGCCTCGTGTCATCTATATTTATATGCGCAAGCCTTCATCGCGCACACCATTGGGAAACTAGTATGGGAAACTTTTTCATAATGCAAGCTTTATTGTAACTATACAAAACAGTATCATTTGCAATACTACACTGAGAGAAATTTATTTATAGTTGATACTATATTTGAAAATAATTTTGAAACAAGTGCGCATTAATAGTATTCCTCATATTAGGATATAATATTTTAAAAAGATAGTAGGACAAAATGTGACCAAGGAATAGAACTCGTTATGTCTCACTTCAAAAATCTGAGGTTGGAAAAATTTAGATCTAGCATTCACACTAAAATCCAGTATTTTTTCCAATGGTGACGTAGAGTAGTGGTGAAGATCGCGTGACTAGTAATTGAGGTAAGCAGGTACAATTCCCTGATAAAGATATTTTTTTGAACGTATTTTACAAATTTTACTATATTATATTATACGAATTACTATAAATACACGCATCCCCGAATTATTGTAAAATTTCATAGCAACTGCTAATAAATATCTCTCGGTGCAGAGCTTTTCCTTTTGTGAATGGGAAAAGGTCACGGGCTCTCTTTTGTTTCGAAATTATTCATTTAATATATTGCACAGTTAAATATTCGTTTGATGGAATTTTAATTTTTAATACAAATCGATTCTCGTATCAATAGCTAAAGCATTTTCTATGGATGTTTCATTTTATTTAATTGTTTTTAACACACGATTGAAAATTAATGAAATACAGTTGCCAGTTCATATGAAAGAGAATCGATAAAGCATGAGCAAGAATGTTTCTCGCTGCAGCTTGTTCGAGTAATACAAGGTAGTACGGTACCTTATGGGCCATGACAGGACTTTGGGGCTGTATTGTTAGATTCTCTCGGGGTAACTACGGACCCCTCACCCTGTCGAGCAAGAGGGAATACTCCTGCCTGCCTGCTGCCTGCCTGCCTGCTGCTCGCCTTTATTCGTCTAGGGTCGCCAAACGGCTACCTAGTCCGCTAGCTTTTCTTTTGTCACGCTGCTCCATACAAGAAAAATCTAGGACCATAAAAATACTCGGAAAACTTTTTACTATACCACGGTCAAAGTTACGATTTCTGTCACAATTCCGTCTCGTGTTCCAATTCCAACTATCAAACTGATTTCTATCAACAATGATTTTATTTTCTTAAATTGTATGTCTGTAGGTAAAGAACTATGCGGAATCTATTTTTAATTTCATTGTATATTAAAGATTAAATGAAACACTTGTGGGATAAAAGTGATTAAAATGTAGCAAATAGGAAAATGTTATATTTTAATACACAACAATATATTATTTCAACAGATTTGAATGGAGTATTTGATAAAATTGATTTCGACATTTGTACAGTTATTATTACAGCATATGTATAGCATACAACTCCTATGCCTTGCTTCAATGATGACTCATTCTCGTTTAGTTTGAATGTCTATCTTATTTTCTTCCGATCATAACATTAGATTTTTTGTTATGTTGTTGAGTTATATTTTTGTTTTCGGTTTTGTTAATTATCCCTGTTTTTTTTCTCTATTTTTTTTGTAATTTATTAATAAAACTGAAGTCACTCAGAGCAGTTGACTTTTAATTTAATTAATTAATAAATTCACTTAGTCTAACTTCATTATTACCATCGGATTTTTTTTAAATGAATTGAAATGGATCAGATACACTCGTTTTTGAATATTTTTTTTAACCGTATTTTTTCCATATTTTCTTTATTTATATTATTATCAGTACTATCAATACCACAGATAAATAATTAATAGATAATAACATCGTTAAAAATGGAAAAAACATATTCCTCTTTATAGCAAATATTAAAAATTGTTGTAGAATTGTTTTTTAAGTTGTAATAAACAGCGTCGTAAATGCGGACAATTTTAAAAACGTATTTTTATGACAATTCCGGGAACCTTTCTTATGGAACGGACAGAAAAATTTTGACCCTCATCACAGTCATGATGTTTATGAACGAAAGCTCTTTTCCTCTACCTGGGATCTAGATTTGGAACGGTCCCAGGTAAGCCTCCGTAAATGTGGGTTCTTTTTAGACCAAAGGAACGTAGCTAAAGTCTTTCGGTGGATACTTTAAATTGTTCGGAAATTTAAACAAAAATCCCTTCAATTATTGGAGCACAGAGCGTGACTTTGAATTGATCGAGGGTATCAGGTGCATCTTAGGTCCTTCTATGAAAACTATTCTGTGAAACGCGACTGATATTCGAATTACGATTTGACTAATCAAAAGGACATTGTACAAAGTAAATTCTTTATAAAACAAAACGTATGTTTTCCTAATTAAGATTAATGCTCATTTACATAAATGTATAACAATATTTCTGCAAAAATGAAATGTATAACAAGGTAGCATAGTTAGGATTTATTATACTTTAATTATTCGGATAAATTGACTCTTCATATATTATACTTTTTGTCAAATTTAACCTTTTTTCCACAAAAAACTTAGGTCAACGTAAAGGATCGATAATATAATATAAACAATTGTGAATGTTTAAATTCTAAAGAATTAATTCTGAATTGAGAACAAGTTTAACATTGTAATTATTGAGAATGAATTTCCTTTATATTTACGTTTCGATATTTCAATCAGTCATATTTGCGTTATTAAGATATAACGTAGATTTTTATAAGTGAAAATAAAAGATGAGGATGTGCGTGAAGGAAGATATAAAAAAAAGTCAGAAGGTACGGCGAAGGGGAGAATGAATCTCCGGTCTCCCACACGCAAGGGTGCCCACACTGTCTGCCATATGGCCCCCTTTTTTAACCACCCCTATATAACACAACGCCACATCGCTACATTTCGTATAAAAGTTCGATGTGAGAAAAATTGTCCCTTTATTTTTCTTTAAATCACACATACAAACAACTTTATAACTGAAACCTAATTTTTATTCTAAATTTGCATTCCAATGTTTTATTCTACAATAAATCGTTGTTGGAAAATATTTGTTCAACAAATTTTCCAATCTTATGATACTTAAGGAAATTCTGATGTAATATTTATATCAAATTGATATCATCAAAAATGCATAAATTACTATACTGGACAGGAAGAATTCGATGATTTGTTAATTAATATTCGTTTTATTTTTCCGTTTCATTTTAATACGCACAATAGTAATTTGTATTATTTTGATGATTCCATTCTGAAGTTAATATTACCATGTAGTGCATTTTTATAGCATACTTTTCTTCGATGCACAAGAATAAAAAGATATTAAGACTTCTTTCCCTTTTGAACGAATAGAATGTTTGACAAAGTCGATCTCTTGTTTTGGGCTTTCTTTACTTTCATTATGGTCGACGCTACTCTTCTATCTACAACAGGGGAAAATTAATCTTTGACGACCTGGTGTTTGTTGTGCATAGTTCATAATAAAAGCGTTCCTCGAAATATAATATATTTCAATAAACACTAATTATCACCGACCAATTGACAATTTGCTTTATTTAATTACTGAATTAATTAATTTAAATAAGTCAGTATCCGAGATAACATATTTTCAGTTATTAATTAATTATATTATTGATTAATCATTGCAAATCACGAAAATGGGAAATAAAAAATTTTCAAAATATCAATTAGTTGTATATAAATAGAAATACACCTTTAATTACTTTCATAATAACTCTTTTATTGATTACGAATAGAATACTCCAGCGAATTAAGTTTTTTAATTAAATTAAGTATTGATGTCTTTGATGTGTTACATTTTTATGACATGCAAAATATATAATAATTGCATTTGTTCAAATTAATTTGATTGCATAATTTTTTAGTATGCTTTAATAACGGTAGTTTGGATTTGGAATTGTTCCAGTGTTATATCATTATTATTGCAGTGTTTATATAAATATTTTGTTGGGGCTTGTGAATAATTGTTAATGAAAACATTTTAATCAGCGCGATAATTATTTGTTTTAATTTTTGTTTCTATTTATATATCGTTTATCCGTATAATATTTAATAATAATAGTTTAATAATTGCGCTTATATGGTGTCATAATAGTAAATAAACATTAGCGTACATGTCACATAAGAAACTGGAAATTTTAACAGTATATATAGTATAATAAGCAATTTATAATATAGTTTCGCGAACAAAAGAAGTTAAATATAGGTCAAGATACATTTCTCGAAAAAAAAAAAAAACATTTTTGATTAAAGAAACGGATATTAGAAGTTATTCGAAATTAAAAGTAACAAATTGAATTTACGATTGAAAATTAGTTTGTACTCTTTGCTACCCAATATCACGCAGTATTTAATTTCGTTGACGCACTAATGACAAAACGTTGATTTATAAATTGGTGCAGATAAAATACTTATTAAAACTACATTAGAAACCAATTTGACAAATACCGTGTTATCTAATCAATGTATTTTGTGAACATTAAAATTTCGACCTCTCAAACAATCGAAACTAATAAAAAAAGGTTGAAAGGAAAATTTGTCTAGAGATATTAGAAATCACGGATTAAGATAAGTTTTTACTTTCATTCTCGTTCGAATTAAAAACATTGTCAATAATGATGTATAATGGAATTTCTACGGCTCAAATTAAAGAAAACAGCTACCGGATGTACACCTACAAATGTGCGGTTGTTAAATTGACTATTTCGAATGTTACTTTAATCGTACGCTTTGCAACATTTGTAATGAACTTCTTTTTAATCATTTCTTAAATAATAATGTCAAAACCGATCAATAGTTGAACCAGAAGTTCAACTTGATTGGTACCATTAATTATATATAAAATTAATTCTGGTAAATTAAATTATCTCATAAAATTTGAGTGGTATTAACCCAATTTTTGGTTAAAGCAAACTCCGGTTATCGCAGAAAATGAACCAGTTTCTTCCTTGGCGCGTCTTTTTAATACTTTCTTATCCGCGGTACAGTGTATATCAGCGCGGCTAATCTGCGGACTTTACGCCACCGCGTTACTTTCCAGCATTGGTATCGAGCTTTGTTCGCAAGCTCCGATACCGATCGCCGCGGCGGCGCTGCGCGCGCGATCTCGCCCGCTGACGCAGAATTATAATTATAAATTGACGAAGACGTATCGTTACATAAAAATATCAGTGGCGTAAATGTCTGCGAGTCGAATTATATCGCGGCTCGTTCGATTCTTCGCGCACAAACGAGCGCCGTACGAATCGAGATAAGTGGCTCCTCACACGCGGAATAAGTTATTGAAACGCAAAGGAGGATGAAGAAGAGGGGAAAGAGAGAAAAAAAAAAGAAGAAAGAAACGAAGAAACGGAGTGTACGCGCTTCTCGATTCGTCCGGCAGCGGGCGCAGCTGGCGAGTCCCCTTTCGAAAATAACACACGGCCGGCTGACGTCATGGCATTGCCGTCGTGGCGCGGCAACACGCAGACAACCTCATGGCCTTAAAGTAGCACTAACTAACCGACCAATATCGAGAGAGAGAGAGAGACTGTTTTATCTTCGGGTCTCCGCGTATAACGCCGGACTCGCTACTCGCTTGTGCGCGCTTATATATTTTATTACGAAGTCCCGGTGTGCTGCGCTGCTTATATTTTATTCCACGGAAAAGTTGCGCCGTAAAACTAATCGACTTTTCGAAACCGCTCACCGATTGCTATTATTTTACATTTATTTTTTTTCTACCTTCTTTTTTTTCCCCCATTTTCGTCCTCCGTAGTTTTCAATTCTGCTTTTTATTCCTTCTCGTCGTTCGCAAGATAAAAATTATTTTCAATTATTAATTTTATTGGGTACGCGGTACTTGCTATGTAAATTAAATTTATATAAGATTTATGATTAGCGAACGAAATAAAAATTATTATAAAATAGGTTTAAGTTGGGAATTAAATTTTGATTTGAAATTTATTATTGTACGTTTTTTTACCGTTCAGGCAGTATAATGAAGATCAGTCGGTAGATATCAGTTGATAGCAAATACAGCCGACTAAAAACGCTTCTGCGTTTTATGTTAATAACTTATTGTATTTAATTAATTGATAATAAAGTAATTTGCTTATTTTTATATAGAAAAAAAAAAAGTTGCGTCATTTGAAATAATTCGGCAAATAATTAATCTTCGCCACTTATAAATTTCGGTACGAATTTTAAATGCAATGTTATATATAGATACAAAATGTTATGGTTATTAGAAGGCTTTAATAAAAGATTATAGTATAATTAGAATTTTTAAAATAACATTCGTTTTTAAATTGTTTATAATTTCTATAATTAATTAATTTAATTAATTATGCTTCTTAAAAAAACACATACATTTTATAAATTTATACCGAAAAATAATGCACTAATTTATATTATATAAATAGACAACTTTTCCTTATTTTAAAAGATCATCGTAGAACGTGGTCATCCGTTGATAAATACTTTTTGACAATCCATGCTTTTGAATGATATAATATACTAATTTTTGACTTTCGGGTTTATCACTTTGTTTTTTGTATGCAAAACAGAATGACCGAATAAATTTATACTATGAACCAAATATTCTTATAAAAAATAATATTAAATGAATACCGCAGTTATTATTTCACTGAAACTTAAGTTTTTTTCGTATTAAACATTTTTTTTCACTGCATTCTAAAGCAAATGTAAAAGAAATATAATAGATATTTTTGTAAGAAGTTCCATAAATTGATAATAATCATTTCACCTCAACTATTACTATTACATGTAATATTTATTCAAATTAAAAGAGAAATTTGCATCTTAAGTTATCGTATGATATACTATATAATATCAGGTACTGCGATTCTGAAAAAAGTTACTTTCCGCCCAGCAATTTAACAAATAAAATGGTATCAACTAAAATCACCATTTTCCAAAGCTTCCGTATATAACAGATTTCACATATAACATAAACTCTAACTCAATCATAGAAAACACTTCCTTTCTCTCGATATTCCTGAATTTCCATAAAAATTTAAAATCAAAATAAAACATTGGAAATTAATTGCGCAACATGACAGTTTATTTTAAGTTTATCGTCATCAAAATATCAGATACGATTAACGAATTTCGATTCTTATAAACGACTAAAAATTACAAATAGCGTGGTGCAAAATAAGGGGCCGAGACTATCGCCTTGGCTGCTCGTGCATTATCCGTTTGTTTATCCCAATCAAAAATAATGGCACGATGTTTGTAAACAAACGGTCTTGAAGTCGAGTCGGAATAAGGAAAAGTAAGAGCGCGCCGGGAAGAGAGCACATTCGGCAAGTTTGGAAGTGCGCTAAGTTGTAAGAGGTGAGGCGGGGACGAAGGGGGAGGGGAAAAGGTCTTGGTTGGCTCGATTGGACGAGCGACAATCGGGTAAACAAAATAAGAAGAAGGATCGCGGCGGGTTTTTCGGGCCGTTATCAATATCCCGAGGTTGCGCTCGCGGTGGAAGTATAAGTTTTTTGCCGGAAAGTTTGGACGAAATCGCGCGCGCGCGCGCTTGCGCATCGAGGCTCTCCTCGGCTTTCACCGAGGCCGGTGTGTGTGCGAGCTACGAGTCCTTCTCCTTCGCTCTTACGATGCGGCTCTTGACTTTGATTTATGAGCAGTTAAAAGCCGTGCATTCTGCGCCGCTTGCTAATCCGTTACACGGGCCCCCGCTCGGTTTCCCGATTCAACAAGTGCCCGCGGTATCATTAATGCGCGTTCGCCGTTATGACCGCGGGGGATTAGGAGCCGCGCGTCGCGCCCGCCTAATGCAAATTTTCGGCCGAAACGGCACGGCCGCGTACCGGCCCCGCCGAAACGTTCCCGCCGACGAGAGCGGCCTTTTACGGATCGTACGCGCGCCATCGATCGGCCCGGCCGTTCAATCCTCCACCTCGCCCCCCCGACCCTTTTACCAACTTTTATTGTTACCTTCGCGCGCGACTTTCTTCTAACCGACTTAACAACTTGGCTCGACCATTTTTACCCTTAAACGCGTCAACAGTTTGGCCATTGAGCGCATCCGCGCGCGAATAAGCGCGCCAAATTCTTCGCCCAATTAACGGGCACGTACGTGAAAGTATAGGAAGCGAAGGAAATATTGTCATTTCGAATAATGGCCGGTTCGAGTCGGACCAAAGTTCTATAGGCGGATGGAAGAATGGATTAAAAATTATTGTACGTTCAATAAAATATTTATTGGGAGAAAATGCTTAAGGTGAAATGTCATTCGTTGAAGGAATTGCCGGGGAATAAATATTTCTAAATATTTTGTTAAATAATAATTAATTTGAGAAAAAGGCAACGTTTGTCGTAAGTTGTAAAAAAATGTAGAATTTGTTTAGATTGTTTTTTATGTATCGCAACGTTTCTCAGGAAGCTGCTTTTTGGAACTCAATTTTATAATACGAAATATAACTTATAAGTGGTCAATATAACGAGTTCCAAAAGATAGCTTTCCGTGAAATGAGATACATACGAGAGAATGTTTACAATAACATTCGATTTCAGAGCGTTACAAAAGCATTCGAGCTATATAACACTATACCCATATGTATAGTCTATGAAAAAAACATTTATATATGTATAAACTATGTAAATCTATTACTTATTCCACACGGCAAAAGTGCCTTAGGCATATAACTTATAAGACGCACTGAAGCCCGAAAAAGTTATACTTCTCTTGTACAGTCTGCAGAACATAAATATTTTTTAATTATTACTATTATTTAGATGTTTTTTTGTAATTTTTATAAGTCATTTATAAATGTTCTTTTCAAGTCGACAAAAAACTGGTGCCTCGCAGTTTTGAAATTAAATAGTATTACAACTCGGTCACAAGATATCTATAACATGAGACATTCGTAGGTATATTTAATCAAGAAATAAATTTAAACATAGAGAATTGTGCTTCGGGAGATTACATGTTTTACTGCTATAAAATAGTAATTTTTCGTATTTTCTCGTATTGTTCTCATAGATTAGGCATTGTCCTTGATAGTAAACATTTTTTTTATGACTTTTTCCTTGCCACAGTTAGAAATTACCACTTCGGTATTACACAGTTTAAGTGTAAAAGTACTCTTAAATAATTATTAATTTTAAATTAAATTCCTAAATTAATATTATTATGAATTTCCTTCTACATAACTGAAAAAAAAGTTACATTTATTGAAAAATTTTCTGAACTTCAAAATATCTCTCTTTTACTGTTTTCTCACTGAATTGATTTCTTTTGCCCTTTCACTAGACAAAATCTAAAGAAAAAACGTAAAAATAATTTTTTATTTTATTATTTTATTAATTATGTGTTTTTAAAATACAAAATGATACCAAGTTTATGCGTTGATTTCTTAATTAATTGTTCCTATACATAAAACTATTAAATGTATAAAATAACAAACGAGAGAAAATTGTACGAAATCTCTGAATTTTTCCTGCTTTTCTATTTCTGCAAGAAACTGCTACGATGAAAATAAATCGATATTCCGGCGAGTGCGAGACGATCAATAATTTGTTTTAAAAATCGCGCGCACAAACGAAATAACTTTTTCCTCCAGTAAAAGCTCATTAACGGGGGAAAATGAAAATATATGAACATTATTAAATTGAAAAAAAAAAGAAATCAAAATAAGATAGAGATATATCTAAATGAATTTTTATGCCCGGTAAGGCACGTTTGACGCGTCGCAGGGAAATAATAAAAACAAAAACAAATAGCATCGAGCCTTCTGAAACGTCATCGTACACAAGGCGACTCCAGGCGTCATTTTAAATGCCATTTATTACACGCAAGTGTCACAAGCGAAAAGAAGCACGTGGATTGGGGCTGTCCGCGGAGATTCTAGTGGCGCCATCCATCGGAGCAATGACGCATCCATTCTTTCTCGCGGTAAACGTGGCGGGACTTTCGAATCGCCCGGGGTCATGGAGCGCGAGAAGGGAACTACAATTATTCTAGTACTTTCACCGCTTCAAACGTCTTGTGCGCAGTGTAAAACCGTTGCTAAATATTTATATATATATATTTTATATTTATTTTTTTGGATACGCACATATTAATATATATATATATATATAAACATATCGCATTACTTTATAAAATCACATGAACTCATACACTTGAATACTTAAAATTTAATAACATTATTTCTCATGCTAATAAAATTAAATGTGGAGTTTGTCCTTTTTTTTAATTTTAAAATCAATGCATTATAAACATGTTTACAAACGTTATAATATATCTTATTTTTACGCATTATTAATACCGTCTTATATTTAAACACTTATACGTTTTGAAAAAAGCATGTACAAAAATGACCTATTTTATAGCTATCATCCCTTTCTATAAAGTATTAATAAAACGTAATGTATATATTTATTAATATATATATGCACATGGGATGCGAACGTAAATTAACTGACTTTCATCGGCATTGCAAAAAATGATACAAATATAAATGGATAAGCAAGGAAGGGTTCTGTTTTATTGGAATGGATTTAAGGAGCAATAGTTTAGATAGGGATTAAGTTATACGGGACGTCATGATTTTTATAAGGGACCCTCATGTAGACTGATTGTGGAGATGAGTAACGTTGTTTCTTTCACATAGTTTTATTATTATTTTTTTTCCTTTCTGTTAGTGGTTGTCTTCTCTACTTATGCGCTTAAAACGATGACTTCTTCGATCGAGGAAGGGGATCCTGACGTCATTCTCAACAAACCGACTCTCTGACTCACGTTCTCGCCAACCACTGAAACTGAAATCTTTATATCTTTTCTGTTTCCATTGTGATATCAATGTCTTCATTTTATATCGGTAGAATTCTTTTTAAAATCACTAGTATTTGATTTAAATATTCGCAGTAATGATATTATTATGTGACCCGAGTCTCTTTACTCACCCTAACAACACCCTATATTTATGGAAAATATTTTATAAATATTAAAATGTCCTTTTATGTTATATTGCATTTATAAAAAACATATTTATAAAATATTTTACAATAATATTTTCCTATATTAAGTAAAATACTACATAATGTTAAAAAATATTTATAAAATATTACAAACATTTAATCCTGTAGACATTTGAATACTTAAAAAATATTTTTATTTTTTTGAAGAAAATATTGATACAATATTATATAAATATTATGTGTTATTTTTTTAAGGGTACTTAAGAGCTTGCAAAAGTAATAATAATTGTTTTAAAAGTAAAAATTTCATGAAAAATAATTTATGATATTCGTATAACATATATTTAAATGCTTTACAATGACCTTCTTATTTTAAGAATCTGACGATTATTTTTCAAATGACAATTTAATGAATATAATAACAATAGTTGTTATTTAAGCACTGTATCGCAATATAGATAAATTGTTAAGCCATTAGCGCCATCTGTGACGCTAGTTCTTGAAGTTATATTCAAACTTGTCAATAGGTTTCAAACAGTTCTCAGAAGCAGAAGTTAAAATAGAAATACGTGAAGGATATCAAAAATATTTGTTAAATCAAAAAGATTCAGTTCTGCGGTTAATATCTTCAAATTAAATCCACTCTAGGTAACACTTTTGTATTTTATTCTTAAATTACTAAATCAATTGTAAAGGTTTTTGTAAATTATAGTAAATTGTACTTATATTTAAACAAAATTTTCCATGAAATTATTAGTACTTTCTGACAATGTCTGTGTGCAAGAATAATCGTTAATTTCAAAAATATAGCAAAATGTTAATTTCAACAATTCAAATCTGCAATAATCAAAGAAAAATCAATATATTTAAAATGTTTTTAATATTATTTTTCTAGATGTTTGCTTTTTTTTAAAGAATAATATTTTTGTTAGAGATTGAACATACATATTCGAAGAAAATGAATTGCAGAAAATTAAATACGAAATTCATTTAACATTTTATATTCAGAAATTAATGTAAACCAATATATTTAAATCAATGCCTATCAAAATTCAATATTTATGAAAGGCTGTTTTTATAAAATAACACTAAACACAATTTAATTATATTTTTATTTACAAATATCGCAGTCTCGACACAGCTCTGTAAAAAAAGAGTAGATAAAATGATTATTTATTGTTTAATTTATATAATTAATAAATAATTACTTATTGTTTAATTCGATATATTTAGCATTTCACATACAATATATTGCCCCATGAATTTGAGTTAATGAAAGTAGAATCATATATAACAATATTTAATATATAAGTTACAAAAAATATTTGAAAATTTAAAATTCACACCTTTATGTGCAAAATCCTATTCATTGTGAAAATAAACGTGCAAAATACTACAAAAAATCCCATCGAGTATAAAAGTTTATAATTTCATAATAAAAGTAGAATTTCAAAATATTAGATTAAATTAATTGAAATGTTTATATTATTGTTTACAGAAGAGTTCAATTCAATTTGCAGCATATTAATTCATTAAAAAAACAATTTCAATTATTCGTGTATTGAGTGTAGAATGATTTTTTCATTATAATATACCTAATATAATTTAAAAAATTATTAGAAACGGAAAATATGATATCTGATAAAAGATATTAGGCCGATTTATTTATATTTAATTATACAGAGAAAGAAATTAAATGCTGAAAACAAAGATGACGATACTTCAATTATTTTAGAGAATCAACACTTAATTTAACTATATATAGTTTTATTCGTTCGTCACCAATTATACAGACCGTTCGTAATACATTAAGTATCAAAATTTCGAATAAATGTTGATCACACTTTAATATTCGTCATGAAATAGAAACTTTCCGTCTCTAATGTTAGCAAACTAATTAATGTTTTTGAAATGAGTCATTAGTTTGAAGACCAGTTTTCAAATCTAAAAATTTATAAAATATTGTAGTATAACAAAATAAATTTATATAATACAACGGATGAAATAAATGCAAAAAATATTTAATAGTAATATAATAGAAAGAGAAGTGCATTACGAGACGCAATAGTAATGTAATAGGGTGCCGTACTTTTTAATTAAAATATTACGTAATAATAAGCTATTAGCAATTCATTGATAAAAATATAATATTATTATGACAGTCTTCCAATACAAAAAGATTGTTCCAATATGTTGGACTACAAATTTTTTGTTAATTAAATTGTATTCTACAATGTATACTCTGGAGTGTTACAGCAATGCTCCAACTTGTAATACTTTGCTTCGTATAAAAAGTATTATATATAAAGAAAAACATAATACAATTGAATATAAAAATATATTTTGTTGAAAAATGTACGCGCAGAGAACAATGTTAAATCGACAAAAATGTTGGTAATTCAACCAAATTGTATTGTTATTATATTATATAATATTGAATCTGACAACAAAATTTATTTAGTTATCTTCATCCGGTAAAATGAAATAAATACTTATTTATATTCATTTAATGAAAAAGTAATCTTTCGTAATTTAAGAAATGTGATTTGTACATTTTGTATATTTATATTTTTATAACTAAACCTGTATATATTTTATACTAAAAATAACAAATAAAGTGGTAAACAAAATAATTTGGTTGTATCAGCAAGACGTGTCGGAACAAAATTTCTTTCGTTGATTCAATTTTATCATTCTCTGCGTGCATACTGTACAAATTATTGCATGTATGATTGATACATTTGTGTAGCCATTAAAACAACATTTAATCACTTCTATAAGACCCAATTTAGCATAAACAAAAAATATCAAAGTCAAAATTAATATCAGTTAAATGATATAAATTACACTCGCAAAACTATTCAGATTCAGATTCAATTTAATGTAAATATAAAACTACCTGCAGTTTTTTGAGTGTAAATGTTGATATTATTAACAGTCAGAGGATTTTTAAAAAGTATAACATTTGATCAAACAAACAAACTAAAATTAACACATCTATAATGAGAAGTTAATGTTGGAAAAAAAAAATATTGGCCTATAAATTGTAAAAGAAGTAAATATTTTGACTAAACGAAAGACATTGTTTGTATTTGTCGATTGCATTCAGATTTCAGTAAAATATGACTTTCTCATTAGAATAAGGTCGAAGGGATTAAAGCACAATTGTAAGACTGTTTTATTTTGTAGAATTGTGCAATGATGGGTCTGCAAGCTACGTCCGGAAAACGTAAGCTGGAAGGAGGAGTGGCCTGCATGGAGTTTGACGTAGATATGGGCGAGAGCCCGTCGAAGTTGGGACGCGTGGAAGGCAGCTGGTGGGCGATGGAGGACGGGTACACGGCGCCCTCGGTAACGACGACAACGACTACAACGACGACGACGGCACAGCAGCCATCCTATTACGAAATGGAGTCGTCGGGATGCTTGCAAAACAGCCTCTGCCAGGCGAGCCCCAGTCAACCGCCGGCAAGTGCGCAGCTGCACGTGCCGCAGCATTATTATCATCAGCGGGGCAACAGCCCCTCGAACGGCTACAACCAGTTGTCAAGGTCGGCGCCACAGTGGAACGCGCCGCACCACTACGAGCCGCCGACGATAAGACGAGAGGAGAACGGAAAGAGCTACCTCGAACTGGGTTCGAGCTATCGCGCGAACGAAAGGTGCTGCGAGGGTTCGAGGACCAGCTGGTGCCGTCGGGGCCGAGCGTGTTACCGGCAACGACGACTCGCCGTGCTAAACATTTCGATGTGCAAGCTCGCGAGGTACCGGCAATTTCCGGACCCGAGCCTGCATCGATCAGTGCTGATCTGCAATACTTTGAGGTATCTGGAGCGCGAGATGGAGCGAGACCGGAGTCCGCCACCAATGGAGCCGGTACTGCCAACGACGCCCATCGCCCAACTGCAGTCTCCGGAGCAAGGTCGACTGACCCCGTTCCCCGTACCCCCGTCCTCTTCCGCCGAAACGGACGCCGACTCCGGCATCGGCGACAGCGACGACAGCCGCTCCATAAACTGGGGAAGCGTGCTCTCGCTCTCCAGCCAATCGCCCCTTGACCCCCTCAACAACAACGAGCTCTTGGACGTGGACATCGGGCCGGACCTCGAGCTCGACTTCATGCCCAACTGGAAGCTCACGCCGCTTTCGGTGGACGACATTCTCAGAAGCACCAACGCCCAGGAGCAGCACCTAAATGCAACAGCGACCGGAAGCTGCAGCAGCAGTAGTAGCGCCAGCAACAACACTCACGAGTCGCTCATGTGCGTGGGCACATAGCCCCCGATGACAATAACGAACTCGATCGATCGTTGCGCCGAATACGGCTCACCGGCCACGTGAACTCGCCGGCCAGGTGATGCCAACGCCACCGCCGCTGCGCCTCAACGCCCCCCCCGGCACCATGCATACGTGTACATAGTGATATAAACACAGTGCGGATTCTTAGAAATATTTATTGGTCGTGTCAATTACACGGGATTACGAAATTCGAGTTCTTTTCCTTCCTCGGTTCTCCGTGGTTAATGCGAACTATGATGGCGAAATGAGGTTCTCATGCGATTACCGGCTGATGCTCGGACGGAAAGATATGTTAACGAATGATTCGCTTTGCCTTCTTATTTCAGTCCGTACCTTGTTGGTGGATTTTTAACTCTTAAATGTTGCCGTTAAGTTTATACACAGTGATCGTATGGAGATGACGCTGATTTTGATACGGCCACTCTTAATTTTTTTCCTCTTCTTATGTCCAAAATAAAAACACTTTCTGAAGTAAAAAAAATTATTTTATAATCATTGCTGCTCCTATGATTGCACTCAAAGAGTTGTTAGTCTTGCGCATAAAACGAACCGTTTTATTTTGCTAATATTGGAAAGAAATTGTACGATTAAATTTTATTTTTTAATTTGTCGGTTTAATTTTACAGTAAATAATTTAATTAATTATGGTGTTCTTAAATGCAAGTTTAATCAATTTGAACATTGTCTCTTTTAAATTGGCTACACGCAGAGGAGAATTTTATTAAATGAAATAAAATATTTTGTCGTTATTTACGCAACATAATCATTTTCATTGTTAAATTATAATTGAATCATCGAGCAATTTTTTTTTAATTCAACTAAAATATTTTTTTTTCAACCAAATCAAAATAATCAAATTCATTTGTTTAGTTTAACAAATTTTTTCTGTACGTGTAACGGAGTTTTAATTTAATTCAAGCTAAATTTGGCAAATATAAGTATTATTTTACCGCGCTTTCGCTGTATAACAAAAGGCGACCAAAATTCAAATAACTCAAAAGCTGAATCTTTCAAAACCAAAGTGGGCATATGGTAACACCAGCAATATCACCAGGGTGAGAATTGGCTCATTTTATTTCTGCAAAACCGTTTAAATTATTGCTTTAAAATGCCGAACGAGCAAAGCTACAAGGTTTTGAAGCTTTCGACGTCTTAGCCCCCGGGCCGGCGATGCGATGGAAAGCGGGTAAACGATCCGCTGGGTCGTCCGGTGCATCGCTCGCCTAGCCGGCCGACGTCGGGGGTTTGTCCCGGAAGGTTCCGTGAAACTAAAAAAATGTCAAATCTATATATAAGCGATAACTCATTGCGGAACTTTCTGTGTGACTCTCGAAACCTGACTCGAAGATCGCACGCTTATATAAATACATACTCATTATTAGGAGTGAATAAAATTACATAGTCGTCGAGTTCTAACAAAATTGTATTTGAAAACCGTTCAAACCATGTGTGATTGAAACGATGATCTACGAATTTGACTTTTTGTACCAAAAATCGAGACAAAAATTATAAGAAACTAGACGACTTGAAATTCTCAAATACTTTTTGGACGAATTCAAGAAAATTTTTTGATGTTGCAATTTTGTATCTAAATGGTTTACACAATTTTCTATAATTCGTACGTCAAGTATTCACACGAGCTTTTTGCCCAGTCTTGCACGTCAGATATAAGAGTTTTTTTTCAATATGGTGCTAGGATTTTTTAACCTGGTGCTGCGTTGATTCAGAGATCAAGCTTTCTTTGTAAAATTTTGTGTTTTAACGAGATTTTATCGACAAAATTTCGTCCATCCAAAGAAAAGGAATAATTCATTAAAAAGAACAGATTATTTATCATTCAAATTAAAAAAAAAAAAATTGAAAATCACCCGAACTGATACTAATAAATTATAGAAATAAATATATTGATTAATACAGAATATTTACGGAAAAGCAAGATCTCAAATGAATCAGTCTCGCTTTTTGCTGCATAATTAATTCTCAGATATGGAATGAATTTAAAACATAAAAATAAACACGTACATGAAATATAGAACAAAAATTGGTGGAACTTGACTGATAATTACTTAAAACGAAACAAGTTTAACATAATGATAATTACAATGTAAGATGATGCAGGAAAATGGCAAATCTTTACCAGCTCATTGTGCAATATAAATGGTTTATCGGCGAACATGGAAAAATGTTTGTTATAGTTATAAAAACATATTTTATATTTAGTTGTATATTTTTTATTTTTAATGTAAATAAAATATTTAAAATAATGCATGTTTATTTTAATTCAACAAAATATTATTATTCATATTGTAAAAATGAATCAAAAATTGATATTCCAAAACTAATTGGAAAGCTAACAGTAAGAAAAAGCAATTTATAATGAGTTAACTTTGATATTACAATTAGAAATGCAATCATAAGTAACAAGATAATATTAATTAAATAAAAGTTACCCTTTACAATTAAGCATTTAAAATGAAATGAAAAGTATAAATCTTCCTTTTTCATTATTTATAAAAGAAACCTAATTTATATTCATTGATATCATTTTACTGACCCAAAAGTAGATGAGGGGTTATTGGTTTATCAAATCAGCTATATGCCATAAATGTGAAATATATAATTTGTAACAATTTTTAAACAATGCTATTTTTATAATTGAAAATAATGTTGAGTAATTTTATTTCTGACAATAATTATAAAAATGACTCTATTTATTTGTACGATCAAACAATAATAATTCTCTAATATCTCTTTAGATATTAGAGATTAGATAATTTTTAGATTAAAATATCCATCATTTTCAATACTAAATTCTTTACAAATAATGTTCATATCATGTGTTAATAATTATATTCAATTGTCAATTTACTACAATTAATCACATTTATGGTAATGCGAGTATGATTAAAATGAAGAACAAATAAATTTAAAGAAATTACCAAAACTAAAACCAAATCATTTGCCATTTTCCTCATAAAAAAGAATTTAAAAGTAAAACTCTAATCACCAATGTATTGCAACACAAAGGAACAGACACTTTCATATTCACTAACATACGACATGCAAACATGTAAGCACACAGAAGTGCGTATGCATACAATTAAACGCATTTTTAAAGATACTCGCGCGCGCAAATACATACATCCTTACATGCACACTTAAATACACAAACATATACATGCGAACCACAAATTGTTAGGTACTTATGTACATAATTATTAAAGTAAGATTCGTAACTGTAACGTAAAAAGAGCTACGCGAGGGAATCTGTAAATGATCGGAAGGCAAAAAAGTTTTAACAATCCCTAAGCATGTTTCAACTCTGCGACTCATTTCAAATTGGAATTCGTCAAAAAGTAGATTCCCTCCTGGGTATCTCCTTTCGTTTACTTCCCGAGTCTCCCGTCTTTTTTATACAAAAATACGATGAGCAATACATTTCGCAAAAACATTCGTGATCAAAGTTGTTGTAATCTTCCATGAAGGCGAAATGACGATTGACTCATTTGATTGTTTCGGGTGCATCATTTAATGACCGTTATGTGAACGAACTTCGTCCATTGCGCCTGCAAAAAATCGATGCGAGCCTATGACTTTAATACAAGGATCCGATTCATCAGTCATTTTTGGATACACCTCCCATGATTTTTCTTTTTTCTTTTTTTTGACGTTTCCCCCCTTTTTTTTGTTTCAGTCCAATAAAAAGGCGTGAACGCGTGAAATTTTATTATATTAGAGGACCAGGTAGTTTTTCGTAACTTTTTTGTACCACTACGTTGACAATGTAAGGTATTAATGCGACCATTATATTAAGATTTAGTTGTATGTTTTTATGTCAAAAAGTTTGTTGGTGTTGTTGAAAATTATCGAAAACTTTTTCTCATTTACGTAACGAAATTAAAAATTCTTTATTATTATAGGTATTTTCGGGTTGACTTAATAGAATATTACAATATATAACAGCTGCGTCTATTACGGGAAAGTGTGAACTTGATTGAAATAAAATATTAAATCCTCCCTATTGAAGGGTTATCGAAAACTACGGCTCCAATCAATCGGCACAAAGAAGGACAGTAAAAAAATATATGTAATTAAGAGTTATGTAACATATTAAAGAAGTGTTAAACGAATGAATGGTAAAATAATATATGTTGGTGTGGACGAGGACACTTATACGGAAGGGAGAGTATTCGGTGACTACAGATGAATTTTGTAAATAGTATATATAGCACGCAAGAGATATGTCTAAAGGGTGAGAAATTATAGATATAAAATGAAATATACATATATAAGATATTATTATATATTATATATAAATATATATGAACAAGAAGTATATAAGATTATATATAAAATATGTTTACCTTGGTAAAAATTAAAAGACGACTGCGGGCTCTGATATGTTTTGACACGCTCAAAATCGACAGGACAGAGACTACGGTCAATTTCAATCGTTGATGGGAGTTGCATTTTTATAACGGCGACGTTTTGCGTTGATCGAGCGAAGCACGTTTTTACGAAGATATTCCTATATCATATCGTGATAAAATAACTGATACTCAAAGCCATTTGTTACTTATTTTTGGTTTATAATCTTGCACTTTATACATTGAATAATACTCAAAACCTGTAATCGCAAAGTAAATGTGTCGCTGGAATCACGAGGTCGGCTTACATTAAGACGTAAAAACTATTAAGTTCCTATTATCTCTAACAATGATTTATCCAGATTTTGGATTCAAGTAGATTATTCGAAGTCGATCAAGTTCTCTTCCATAAGCGACTGATACAAAAGAAAAGTAAAAACTAATCAATAATAAAACATACATAAATGAATTAATGTATCAGGAATAAAATTCTTATTCCGAGACAGTTTAGATACTGAGCGTTGTTGTCGTATTTTGGGCGTAAAGTCCGATCCGAGTGCCCGCAGTCGACGCGAGAAAACCTAGATCACGAAGAAAACAAACATTGTATATTGTAAATATTAGTTCGGAAAAAAGGAGCGAGATACCGAAGATCACGCGGAGATCTCCAGATCAGAATTCTCCATGTTTTTTATTTTGTTTTTCATTTTCATGTTTTGTACACGTATGTCTCCGTATCCGACTCGTCTTTTTTTATAACACAAGAATTTAAACGAACGTAAATGCGCTGGACTCGATCGTCCGCTGATCTTTTGATAGGAAAATACAATAGAAAAAAATAAAAATTCAACATACGACGTATATAATAAAATCGCGTGTACCAATCACTCGTGTTCATTTTTTTTCTGCACCCAATGATTATAGGCATCATTTTTGCACAAATTTACTTAACGAAAGCAATTTACTTTATCAGGTTCGCTTTTCATAATTGTAAATTATTTCAATTTTTTATTTTATTATTTTTAATAGATAGAACGTGGAAATTTTTAGTTAAATGACTATAATGTAATTAACATTTTTGTATTTAATTCGAAACCCGTTTTAAAGAAAAACGTAATATTTGAATTTCGATTTGCAACGTTAGAATAATGTCAGCAGATATACTGT
The DNA here is from genome assembly GCA_022817305.1 of Leptoteleia sp. ZL-2020. Classification (NCBI taxonomy): domain Eukaryota; kingdom Metazoa; phylum Arthropoda; class Insecta; order Hymenoptera; family Scelionidae; genus Leptoteleia; species Leptoteleia sp. ZL-2020. The sequence goes on from JABFPN010000937.1 coordinate 32,206, forward strand.
CGAAAAAAAAATTGCGCTTCATTCTAGTCGTGAGCGAATCTTGCAAAAAAGAACGTGTACGAGTGCTTGGTGCAAAACAAGAACGGAAGTCGTTTCTGCGCCGCGTATATATTGTGTACCGTTTGACCAAACCAGCAGCAAAAATCATATGCAGCGACAACTGCATATTCCGAAACACGCGATATGGACAACCAACAACTATCAAAAACAATAAAGAGTATTATTCTATATATAACGACTGATATTATTTCTCCCTAGAAATTTAGATTATAATTCTGTTTTTATAGACTGAGATTCATTGACTGATATTGTTTATTTAAAATGTGAAAAAAAGAATCAATTTTTATCAACAATTGAGTTAATGACTATATTATATAACAACTTTCTTAATTACATATGTATAAATTATCTTCTAAAGTGTTATGCTACATGCAAGCTACAATATGCGTACCAAGTATATACATGGAACATGCATAAGGATTAGAAGTATTGTGTACTTCAAATCTCTTACGATACATTTTCTTGAAGTCTGCGAAGCATCAAAATATTTCGTTTTAAGAAGATATTAAACATTGAAAAGTACAAATAGCACAATATAAAAATTAATTATTTTAATGTATTGCCCGTGTTAAAAGAAAATGTCGTATTGTATACAAAATCGATTGTATACAAAACAGTGAATTAATGATCTACGATAATGCATATATAAACACAGTTATTGAGAAAAGGATTCATTGATTCAAAAACTTTTGTAGAATCACAAAGCAAGAACGAATTTTTGCAATAAGAAAAAAATTATTATTTAATATTTTAAGCAAACATGAATGAACATTTATTTAAATTCTCAATTTGTGTCATTAAGATAAATTATAAAACAAAAATATTATACAATAATTAATGTTTATTTTAAGTTTACCAATAACAGGTACATTAAGTTTACACTTTTAAAAAGTATTTAAATTACCCTGCTTAATATTAGTTTTACAATTATTCATACAATAATTTTAGTTATTGTATATAAACAATTAGTCGATGTAACAAGAATTACTACCGAATTATATCAAGATTATAACGGAACTGAAATAAGCTTTTTCAAGAGACAAATTTTGCTTAAATCTTCTAGTATTACAGTCTACTCTATCAAAATTAACAATTTTTCGTACAATTTGCAAAAAAAAATACCCTATTTCTTGTTAAAAAAACTAATTCATTAAATCTTAATTTATATAAATATATATTTCATTGTATTTAATGTCATTCATTTTAGAAAAACATTTAAAATGCTACAAAGTAGTCCAGATTTAAAATATACAAAGGTAAGAAGTAATGTAATGTTAAATATATAATGTAATACACGTAGTTTACAATCTCGTTTTCTGGCCTCTTCTAGCGTATCCATTGGATCTTTTATGGAAAAAATTCGTATCCCACGCCACAAATTACAACAGTATTCTTCCCAGTTTAATTCGCGCAAATCGCAGAAGAATAATTCCTGGTCCATCGGTACCATTTTGTCCCAAACTTTTGCCATATGTTTTACATCTACACTAAAACCCTCTACGGCATAGGGTGCAAAGACATTCATTCCATTTTCTTTTTTTAATAACGCAAGTACTAAGCTGAAAATATTATTTCATAAAATTATACACTAATGTTTTTCCTTTCATTTTTAGAAGTGAATAAGCAGTGATGATCCAATTGGTGAGTAAAACAATTTTATTGCAATATTAACAAAATATGTATAAGAAATAGTTCATTTGAATTTTCGTACTCAATTTTCCAATTGAATTGTAGAAAGAAGTTTATTTTATAAAATAAAAACGTATTTGACTTTTTTATATGTAACCAAATATGATTAATATAATGAAAAACAATAATTGGAAAAAGAATGTGCGCATTAATGATCTAGGATTACAGAATATACGATTTTATCTATGTCTAATTTGTAATAAAAGTAAGAAAGTTCAACTTACGTTGGCATGTTGCCTTGAAACAGGGATATTATATCTAAGATTAGAGATGGTATAAAATTAAATATAATATACCCTAATATATACATTGCGTAACACCTTGTTAAAATTAATTTTGGGTACCAAACGCTCTTTACTGAGGGCTCTGCTCTTACACATGAATTAATGCTATTACAAAGACATCTTAAAGTAATTGGATTGACTCTACTTGAGCCGTAATTAAAAATAGCCACTTGTTCGTATTTTCTGTAAGAAAACAAATAAATATTGTGAATATTTATAATAATAAATGTAACGGGTAGATTGGTCCTGCGCAGACAAAGATTGCCTGCCACCTAGTAATTGTTATTCAACGTTTACAACTGAAAAAATATTAAATATTAAAATTAAATACTCACTTATTCTTAACTATTTCCCATGTTAAAGCAAGTAATGCATTTGTACACATGTCAACTGGAACAATATCCAAGTTTTCATCTTTTATATGAGCAATGCGAGTGTACCCTAACCCCATTTCTGTAAATGCAGCTGCAGGACCATTTAACTCTTCACACCATCCAGGCAATGGTTCTTTATATGATGACATTACTAAAATCATGTATTTTAATTTCAATTACAATAATTATTATCGATAAAACACTAAGTTCATTTGAAATATTTACGATTTTATGGAACAGAAACCACCAATCACCAATCATAAAAATTATAAAAAATGCACATGAGAACTGTTTTTTTTTTCTATAAATGTATATAAAGAACACTTATAATCTTTAAATTTTCAATTAATACCAATCTTTATATGAACTGAGATAAGTCTCTTACTCAATATGTAAATTATAATTTTAATGCAAAACAATAAGATTATAATAAATCCAGACTTTTGACGCTTTCTCCTTAAGATCTATGTATCAATAGTTAATAATAAGCAATTTTTCTATTGTACATAGGATGTACCTAAACTTGGTCTATAAACTGCGCAACTAAAGCTCGCTTTCCTGCCATATTCCCTGACTAAATCTTCAGCGGATGCTTTTGTAAATGTATATATGTTAGGCCATTGTCCTAGTATGGTTGGTAAAACGTCATCATTTAAACCAATGGTTTCACTGTCAGCTTGTACAATATCTAAAGCCATTTTTATATCTGCAGGTGCTGGATAAAATACCTCTTCGATATGTCCTTGATTACCATGTGAATAAGCTGTTGATATATAAATAAAAGCCGCGAGTTGTTTACAATTCAGAGCGAAATCTAATAGTCCCTTTGTGCCAAGTAAATCGATTTTTAAAGAAGTTGGTAATTTTTCATTCAATTCCAAATCTGTACCATTTTGATAGATAATATTCACATCTTCTATGAGCTTTTTTTGATTTTCTTCACTTAACCCCAAATTTGGTTTACTTGTGTCGCCTTCGATGGGTACCACTTTTTCCATGAAATTCGGACGAATTCTTCTCAATTTATCGAAAATCTTATATGCAAAATAGATAATTCTATATTCATTTATATATTTAAAATCAACCAAATGCATGTATACAGTCGACTTCCACACATTTGCCATTCACTTATTTTCTCTTCCACACATTTTCTGCTTTTTCTTTCACACATTTGCTGTTTACGGACTGGAACTGCCAATCAGTTTCTGCCAACCTTTTATTT
>JABFPN010000938.1:0-35831 GCA_022817305.1 Leptoteleia sp. ZL-2020
TATAAACAGTATGGTAATATTCGGAACACCTAAATCAGTATAGATACCGCAACCAGACTCGTTTAATAGATTTCATTTGGATGAATCTCCCAGAGTAGTATAAATAAAATGTACCAACATTTGACACGTGACAGTTTACCTAACCTAACCTAATTTAAGGCAGCGTTTCTATCAGACGCGCATTCAGTGGAATACATTTTCCTCATGCATATATAGGGAATTCATGTATTAAATATTTTGTTTTATTACTATATTTAAATAAGTACGGTTGAATCACCCATACTTTAAAATATAAATTAAATAAATTATCAAGTTGTTGTAATAAAACATTTATTACCCTACAAGTATGGGTGGATTTTCCATACTATTTTTTTCAGTGTATTTATCACACGGTATATTATTTTTTAATATAAATTTTCTTAATTGTACTAAACAATGAATATAATTTAAGATAATAGAATTATTCTTATCAAAAGAACACCAAACTAGTCAGAAATGACTGACATATGTGCCCGATGCATAAATTTAATTAGATCGTCAAAACGGTAATGCGATTATGCAGACACGATAATGCCATTGAATTGACGTTAATATTTTTAAAATTGTTATCATCTTATTATTCATAAAGACAGGTCGATTGCAATTGCGAGCCAATCAATCAGCTGTACTTTGCAGTAATGGCCTTTTTCATGCGACAAATTAAATATTAAAGCAACACCAGGCTTTGAACTCGACCCTTTACAGCACGCACCGATAAAAAAACTATCAAAATTAGCATGCATTGAAAAAGAAAGTAATACTAAATTTTAAAATTTGTTACATTAATTTAGGAATAGCCCTGATAAATGAAAGTTTTTACTAATAAAAATAGTAAAGGTAATTAATTATAAAGGCAATTAATATTTTTGATTTTTAAGCTACCGCATAATTGCTAAATCTTACTATTATTTACAGCTTAAATAATATTTATTTTTCCAATATATCCTTAAATTCAGAATTCTAGTGATAAACTATAAAATTTTAGTCTTGCTAACATCATACATGTTTAAAATAACCAAGATTCTAGTTAAATCAACTAAAATTCCGATTATCAAGGAAATTAACTTAAATGACTTTTTTTCAGTATTTCAATTGTGGTGTCTGCAGAATTGCTACGCGAAAAAGAACAAGAAATAGCTAGTTCTGCTAGTGGTTGCGTATCAAAAAGTTTGTTACAAGACATTAGCAGAAACTGCTGAACTTTGTGTTAACATTAGATAGAAACTTCTGCTTTAATTAGACTCATCATGACGCTTTGTACAGTTTAGCAGAAACAGCTAAGGTCTCACAATAGTGACAACTATATACATCTACAGTGGTTAGCCTAGCTGTAACTGCGAAGGTCTTTAACAGCTACTTTTTTCTCACAATTTATATCAAAGTAAATTTAATATTTAATATGATAATCACCATAAAATCAGGACAAATTTACAATACTTTTAGCATATTTACAATAAAATTTACTGTACCATGTAGAAGCTACCTTGATATTAGCATAGACTAATATGTTTCGCGGACACAATAATTGATAACTTTCCAAATCTAAAAATAGCAGTGATTTTAAATGTAACATTTTTTTTCAGTGCGATCAAAAAAGAGCATTATAATATTAACTAATACACACAATTAGTTTCGTGGAAACAAAACAATTTTAGCTCCGTTGACCTGATTTTCGGTTAAAATAACCAAATAACTTTTTCCTCGGTGTACCAGAAAAGCGAATTCGCCTTCACGAGGTTGCAACGGCTGCAGTTTTCGGAATCGAACCCCGAGACCTGCCGTACAATTAGATCGAATTAATCGTGGTATGGCAGATGTCAGCGATTAGCGAGATAACGCAATATCGTCTTCGATTAACGCCATCAGAAAACTAAATATAAGAGATTAATGACGCGACCGTTTTTGCAGGAATGAGATAACGCGTAGTAAGGCAATTAAGCGCGAAGGGGTCGGAATAGACAAATATTCGTGAAAAACGATAATCCCGTGGTTGACATTTACAGTCGTGTATATTATTTCAGAATCACCGAATAAATCACAAATGGTACATTTATAGATGTTTTTCGACCCGGCCAGGATTAATTTCCCTTTAAACATGCCGTCGTTTTCAGTCTTCAACTAATTTTTGCCCATTTATTGCAACAAATGATTCATAAATTTACAAACCTTCTGGATAAAATGTTATACGCTACAAAGTATTGAAATTACTTGAGATTTAAAATTTCAATTTTGAATTCCTTGAATTCTTTAAGTTTTTTAATATTTATATTTATTAAATATCTAGCAAATTGTTCAGTTTCCAACTCCCTACATAAATAATATGTCTGTATTAAAAATTGAGCTAAATTTTCAAGCTTAAATTTTAGAGCTTTAATCAGTGATTTAATTCTCATAATTAACTTTCAAATAAAACAAAAAAAAATAATAAAAAATATTAAATTATTTACGGTCCATGAAAATATAGCATACGAAAATGATATTATTATTTTATACATTTATTATGTATTACGTAAATTATCTTTATTATTATTTCTTATGTAATGTATACCCTTTTATAAATTTGATGCCCAACATGTCGGAGATAATACTCATATAAAGATTATTTTCACTGTTAAGAATTCGCACATTGTCCCAATTCAGGCTGCAACTATGTTCACTTCTATAAGCAGTGATTACATTGTGTTTATCCGGATTTAATTCATAGTTATTCATATGTTCTTTTCACCTCGCAACTAGAGATCTTTTAGTTTGCCCTATATTACTCTTTCAGAGTTAAAATATTCAATTTTGCGAAAATTACAATGCTGTCCTTTATGTAAATTCACATTACCAAGCATTTAATATAACAATTGTTCATTTAGAATATAATCAAAAATGTTATATTAGTTAATGTATTCTACGAAATAAAAAAAAAAAAAAAACAATTATTAAATGTTAATATTAAAACGATATTTTTTCATTTCTAATGTAATAATCATATATGAATTAAAGAAATATATATATAAGAAATATTTCATTTATTTTAAAGCTCAGAAGTAATTTCAATTTTTACAATAGTTATTTTGTATTATGAAATTATTCAAATTTTTTTATGATACAAAATATGTTATCATCAAATTTGCAAACTTTGTTTGTGGGAAATTTAATACAAGAAGCGTTAATATATTCATTTTCGAGAGATCTTTCACTAGAAATGCTGAAAAAGTGAAGAAGTATTTATCTTTAATTTCAAATTATTCCTACGACATTTTATTTGATTTAATTCTGATCACCATTTAAAAAAGAATATAGTCATATAATAAATTAACAGCATTTTTTATAATGTACATAATATATTTTTTCATTACTTCTGAAATCTATCTAAAATTATACGTCACCATATAACTTAGTACAATATCGGTTAAAAGATAATATAATATTTGGAAAATAAAATAACATCTACAATCGTGTAATACCTTTTCAACGTCAACTCATGATGTTGCTATGAAATATAAATAAGAAATAAATTCGCATGCATGAATTTCGTATACTGATTTTGAGTATCAAGTAAATGGAACATTTCTTTAAAATGTAATATTAAAGTATACCATAAATGATTTGCAAATTTTTAAGTGTAATATATTAGAGAAAGTGAAATTTCCTCCCCTGATGTAAATAGTAATTCAATAACTTACTTCTACTAATACTTCTTAGCCTAAAGCAATTACAATCTTTGAAATTTGATTGATATATTATTCCATGTTATAAGAGTAGAAAACTTTTACACTTTTATACGTTTATCTTCCTAGATTTATGTATTCATTTCTTTAAATTCCATACAAATAAATATTCTTAACAGTGATTTGCACCGAGAGAAACATTGTTGCATAAATTTTACTATAACGCATTCTTACAAGCAACCCAATAATTTATAGCAAATTTTGCTCCAACAATTTTTCTCAGGCCAATGTTGAACCTCTCTAGCAAGTGTTATCCCGCCATTATGACCAAAATCGATGGGTTTAACATCATTGATTTGTAGTCAATAATCGTAACCGGAAAACGAGGTATTGGCATCGATCGACCACCAGGAATTTACCATTACGCATTGGCATTTTACCGAAATTCAGATATTTCGGTTAAATTAATTTTTATGTTGGTCACAGAAGCATCCTCATTATCGACGACATCTTCTTCTCCGGGTCTAATTTTAGATATTCCCCGTAATTGAATTAAAGATACAAAACGTTTTCATTCCGAAGACAACGGTGACATCCTGGCAGTGTTATAATTATAGCCGATTTCATTTCATCCCTCTGCATTTTATGAAAATTTCTTATGCTCCTTAATTAATGGCCCAGCTCTATTTTTTTTTTTCTTTCTTTCTTTCTTTCTTTTTACAGCCCTGAATTTCCCTTTGTCCAGCCGTCGCTGTCTGTTATCCTTGTCTGTAAGTTTTTCAATATAGTTTCGAAAATCCTTGTAGCGACCAGCAGAAAAACGTAAGCCCGGTTATAACATGAGGGATTTTCATCGTCAGCGGACACTGTTGACGACGTTGTTTTCTCTCTTATTATCTTGAGAACTCAATTCAGAATATAATGGCGCAAACACTGCCTCCCGCCAGACTTTCCTCGGCGCCCATATTTCACTCGGTAATTTAATAAAATTATTCCTTGTTTAAAATCTTCCTCGAAATAGAAATTCCGGCGAGCGAAAACGAGAATGCGTTTGGCGAACATGTTTTATCAAGACGCGCGTAATGCGCTGTATGCGAAAAGCATCCGGAAAGTTATTATTACATATGACATCGAAGAATTATTCGTTTAATACCGGAAATACGTTGCCGCGTTATGGAGTATGTAATAGAATTTAAAATTTGTTTGTTTCAATGAAACTTTGACCTTTTCATGATGAACCTTTCGTCAAGACTATTGATAATTAATGTCCAACTATGCTTCCACGCAGAAAAAAAAACGAATTCCATAGTAAAATACGAAATAAATGATAAAATAAAGAATTTATTCCGGGAGATTTATTGGAATTCCTATAAATTTGTCGGCATTTCTTTAGAACTGTTGGAATTTCTATAGATTTATTGGAATACATACTTTTTTCAATGAAAGAAAATTGTCTTCTCGGGTTTGACTCTACCATTTATGCTATTTTTCATAGTATAACACAGTATTTTAATAAAATATTAGACTTTACTTATAAATATCCTTAATTGTCCCTGTCGCATTCAAACTAGAATTTAACGAAGATCAATATTTCTTCACGTAGAGTGGTGGCAAAGCGCGTGACTTGTAACTCTGAGATAAAGGGTTCTATTCCTCGATTACGACAATTTTTTCTAATATTTTATTAAAATACTACATCATGTAGTAGATTTATTATAAAATGTAGCAACTGTTGATAAATTTATCTCAGTTTAGTGTCCAATAAGATGATAATGAACATCAAATAATTAAATAAACTGCTGTAAACTGTATTATTGCTAAAAAAAAAACATTAGTATCAACAATTCGTTGCGATTAAAAAACCAGGTAGCCGTAAGAAGTGTAACGCTCGGAATAATGAAAAATTAAGTACAGAAGTACCTAATTCAAGACTTCGTATTAATTATGTTTCCCAATTAAACTACTTTTCCCTTAATGTTGCAGGCGCGACGACTGCCCATCAAAATTCTCACTTGAAACTTTTATACAAAAGGTGGCACTGCGAGTCATTTAGACTGTCTTCAATTATCTGTAAATTTATCTGTTACGGACAGATAATCTATATTTAACCTACTTCATTAATGATAAATAAAAAGTTGCCAACTGTTCTGTAAAAAACAAATTCAAACAACACGATTATGCTGACTTTTATTTTGATTGAATTAATGCTACACGAGAAAACTTTGAGTTTAGTATAACAGATTAAGTTTACACGCGGAAGGTCGGCAAAAATAAATGTATAACCGGTAAAAATATGGATCTTAAATATAAAACTGATTATAATATTGCTTTAATGATTTCATTCACGCATATAATAAAATGTTCTTATCTCGCATTGATTCGTGTACAATAACAGGCACACTGAAAAAAAATTTTTATGTACAACTCTATGTTTAATTTAAGTCTACCATATTTATGTATTTGAATGTACTCGTTATTAAAATTCACTTAATAAAACCAAGTTATTGAGAAAAAAGATTAAACGAAATGATAATCTATATAATTCTTTAATAATGTCATATATACTTTCTTTTAATTAAATTAAATTCTTATAAAATATATTTATTATTTTTAAAGTTCATCATCTGTACTCAGTATACATAGAGTTAACCGAACTCAAAAAATACTTTACTTACTTATTAAGATTATTTTACTATATGGTATAAACTAAACAGACTGTTTCCTACTGTTATAAAAAAATACATATAAGTCAGCTGGATGAGCTTCTTTTGCTGTAAATTATAATAATTTTACATAAAAATTCTTCTGAGTGTGCATAAAAGTAAAATTCTTATTTAATTAATAAGTAATTGAATCATTGTTCATAATTTTTAATTACGTTACATTCTATGAACTCTAAAATTCAGATAATTAAAAAGTATTTAATTTTATTAATTTATAAAAAAACTTCATTCCAAACTTAAGAACACGGGCAACGCGCCCCGAGGGCGCGCTTCGGTCTACTAATGTATTAAAAAAGCAGGTGCCATATTCTTTGCATGGTAAAATAACTTACTTTTTTATAACGTATTACACAGCCACGCTAAAGAATTGGCGTTAAAATAACATTAAAATTTGATACTGCATAAACAATTCAGAATTACACGATTCAAATTATTTTATCAGATTTTTAAATTATTCTTTTGATTTAACCATTTTCATTTCTTTTTCTATGAATAACCCATTGAAAAATAAATTACGATCTTCCTCAATGTACACCCAGTTGCATTGAAAGCTGGACGGCTTACCTACTTCGTAAGAAGGTTTATGTCTCGAATATTTACAAGAACTGAAAAAAAAATTATATTAAAAATTACTATGCCTTCTGACGTTGGAAGGATATCGTTTACGATGTTTAAACAATTACTATACCAACCGTAATAACATATTTTCTGTAAAATATTAAAATTTTTTATATAATTTTTAAGGTTTTTTATCTTTTATTATTTCCAATTCTTAGATTCATCTGTCTTTTGCGATATAGGTTCAGCATTGTTTTTTATATTGATTCAATTTTTTATTATCTTTCCAATATAATAAAGATTGTTAATGCAATACATTATTTTTATTGTTATATGAAACAAAGTATAGTTCTCGGTTTTTGTAATAATCGCAGGTTACAGTTATGAAAGGAACCATGTTTGTTCCTTAATCATATTTGCAATTAAACTTTGAAAATTTCATTATTTGCTTATCACTTCTAAGATGTCTAAGTTAATGTAATACCCAAGCTTTATTGATAAGTTTGCGGATAACTCATGAAAACAAACGTTCAATGTTATTCTAGTAACTTTTTCCAATATTATATAGTAACATAGTTTGTCTTGATGGTGAACAAGCAACATAATATGCAAAATGTATATTATTAAGTAATAAAATTCCCTTCATTTGAGGAGGATAAAAACCGATAGTTAAAGAACCCAAAGAATTATCTACAAAATTTAATGTTAAATTAGTCGAAAGAATTAAAAATAATGAAAGATCAATTACTAAAACGTTATCTCAAAAAATTCATAGAAAAATCAAAGAAAATTTAAGAAAGCTTTTAGAGAAATGCATCTAGACACCGAAAGCCAACTGGTGATATCGTGAATGCTGTTGATATAGCAATAAATTTTGATGGATTTTGGCCCTTTAAAGGACATAAAGCAAAATTGTCAATTATACGAAATGGCAAACTTGAAATTATTCTTAAATAAATAGCATTATCGATACTGATTTATTAGATAAAATTATGTTTACAAATTATTTATTTTGAGAGAGTAGAAGTAAAATTATTTTTATTTATAATTCATGTCATCCAATATGATTCATTTATAATCATTCAAAATTAAAAAAAAAATACAATATCAGAGGATTTATTTGTTCACACCAGAGTTCGTCATATAAACCCAGTTTAAACATCATAAACGATATCCTTCCAACGTCAGAAGGTATAATAATTTTTTATACAATTTTCTTTTTAAGTTCTTGTAAATGCCTCTCTAATCAGCCATAAAAACTGAAAATTGATTTAAGAAAATGTCGACACCCTCGTTAAATATATATATCATAAATTTTACATGTTTTGTTCGCAGGGTGTGGTACGTTGGACTGTGCAGCATAGTGAAAGGGTTAAAACGGCAGCAACAGCTAACGGACCGTAGATCCCGTTGGCTAAAGGAAAAATATTTGCAGCTTTACTTTCAGGAGCGTGGCCTACAACCGATCACCGCTGATGCGATCCGGGCGTTCGGTGGGCGAGATTGGTCTGCCACCGACAGTGTCAGAACCTTATCGCCCACGTCCACCGCAGTGCTCCGTCTAAAAAACGTCCGCGGCAAAAAGACCAAGTCCATCAGCAATTTACACTCTTTGTCCAAGGTTCGTCGAATCGGTCGATTTATACGATTCAAGGTTTGGTTCGCTTTTGGGACTTTATAGAGAATGGTGTTTGAGTATTGACTTCACTTTCGTCATTCAACTAAAATCATTCTCACGCTAATCGAAGCCCACCAATTCTGTATACGAATTTAGAAGAATATTTTTATCTAGATAAGTAGATTTTTTGCGATTCACGCAATAGTGTGCCATTTTTGACAGTAGTTCTCATCGTATTCTATGAAACTTTAATTCAACTGCCACAGTTGTTCATAGTAAGTCAGAGTACAAAGAGAAAATGAAATATTATAGAAGAGTATTAAAAATTATAAACCAGGGATTTCAAATTTTACCGAACCGAATTCTAATTTTTGACAAACTTTTTATCATATATAAGCATACTTTCTAGATATCGCTAAAACTACATAGAATTACAATTTTTAATAAAATGATTTAATAAATTTTATTGACTTAATTTACCACGTAATGTTATTCGCTAAGTATAATACTAAATTAGTAAACTTTTATTAAAAAAATGTTTTTCTCTCGGTGTAAGCTTCAACGATTTATGGTGAGAGTTTGGAGAGGAAAATAATTTGCCTTAAAGTTGCACTAAAAGAAAATGGAGTTTATGGAAAATAATTCCAGAGGACTATTCATATGTTTAATTATGAAGAACTGCAAACTGTTTTTATCACAGTAAATTATGGGTACATGAAAATTATCCGCTTTATTTCGAAATGAAAGCGAAGCAATGAAATTTCATTGGAATTATCAATTTTTTTCTGTTATATATCCGCAGTTGAATATAAAAACTGTTATTACGAATTACTATGAATCATCGTGACTGTTTAATTAGGGAAATTTGATTCATTTGATTAATTATTCATTAGCTCATCTGAAACCAAAAAATTGCTGCGAACAATTTATACGTGACTTCAATGCAAATGAAAGTTATAGATTGACTTGTATGTGCGTCAGGCTACACGTCTGAGATAAAAGCATTTATAAATCCTGTCGCAAGTTCATTGCGCATTATAACAAACTCTCCTCAGTGAGAGTATTATTATAACGACGTTACTTGTATGGAAAACATTTTAACATTTAATTGATGTCGGCAATCAATAATTAATATTGGAAATATACAAGTTTTACAAAGCTGCGATATTTCTAATAGGGCAAACAAATGGAGGCAATTTTCAATTCGCGATTAATCCTGTTTGTTAATTCAATTGTTCTGATAAATCTGTTCGTGTGAAATTACTTATTAATTATTATATAATTTATGGCTAAAATTGCATGAAATTGCGAATAATCAACGAAATTTCGCGATACGGAAATTAAGCCATTTTTTTCTTCCATATCAAATTATACAATAAAACGGACTAACAAAAAAAATATACTGTGGCTTAAAACTGTAGCACTAAAGTCATTGTGGCCGATGTGTGAAATTTACACAAAAGATGTGACAAACTGTTCAATCGATCTGTAAGACAGTCCTTTTCAATGTACAAAAGAAGAATTAAAATTTTAATCCCACCAAGATTTGAATTGACCATTTACAAGTTCAAAGTCAATCATTAATAATATTACAATATCACTCAACAAATGAATGTAAATACAAATCTTGATGGAATTAAAGTTTTTATTTATTTTATTTATATTGAAAAGGACTGAGATATAGATCGATTTACCCTGTTGCCATATATTCTGCTAAAGTGGCTTCCATGTAAAATCCACAGATATGCCAAAATGACTAAATACAAGGCTTCATATTTTTGACTTTGCTTAACAAAACTTGTGGTCATCCATGGAAAACTTTGCTGCATTTTAGTGCTATAATTTGAGCTACTGCATTTTTTTCCTACACAGAATATTAATTTCATAACTGCGATTTATAGACCGCGCTGCTTGTAATTAATTAACTTTCACTTTGGTGGAAGTTAATTGTATATAATTTTTAAATAATTAGTAATGAAAAACCGCACTTTATAGTACAAAATTGCAACACAAATTACTCGGCATGGCTCATAGCTTCAAAACAAAGCCGTTAATGACACGTTGAAATCACGACATAAAAAGAACTTATCAATGATATCCGATATTATGATCATACAACATTCAAAAGCGACACTCCGGGGTTAACAAAATACATAGCGTATTTGTATTGTATTTTGCCATGGGACATGTCACGAATTCCTCGGGGCATATTGTTATACGCGTAACGAATAAAAATATGCATTATCATGTATCATAAATAACCATGCGTCATGTAACTCAATCCCTTTCTCTACGAACTCAAATATTATTATGATCACACTATGGTTTACAGTCATGATTTAAAGAAAAAGAGATAAAGATTTACAACTACCCGAAAAAATCACACAAGTCAATTATCATGTTAACAAATAAGTAAATTAAAACAATTGGCACCGCTTCAGCTACCTTATACTTCAATTCTACATATAAAATTTCACATTCTAAAGTAAACGAGAGCAAATTGTAAAATTAAATCAAATACAAGTTTGGTTAACATTAATTAACATTGCAAGTTTATTTAATAATACATTAAATTTGCATACAATTAACATTAGCAATGAACAACATTCATTTTGAAAACAATTCACGTATTAATTCATGTGCAACGATAGTATTTTAGATGTATATTTTAGAATATATGATTAATTCATAAATAGTATTTTATTACTTTTTATCAATAGCGAATACTAGTTCCTGCGAATGTAATGTTAAGTTTTTTGTGAAGTTAAAAAAAGAACCGTGCCTTTTATTTTTGTAAATTTCAACAAAAACGAACTGAACTGCTTGGAGTGATTTAATAGGCATAAATAAGGGATAATGAATTGATTCATTTTCAGCAGGATCTCAGTTCGAAGCAATACGAAACGTCCCTGTCGGATGGCGGATCGTCAACATTACCGCATCGCCATATTACCGGAAGCAAAGAGTCTTTGACTGCGTCGCCTCGTTTGAGTAAAGACCGAATACAACCGAGAAGTCCATCCGGATCTGCGGAGCGTATAGTGGCAACAAGCGTACCGTACTATAGTTTACATAGGTAAAATTAATCTCGATTGATTTATTAAGACAGGGCTCTAATAAAGTTCTCTATGCTCCGATTGAATAACGTACATTCACACAAAGACAAACAGGGAGCATTAAATGATTGCGTCGTGCCACTAAGTGTACGCGGAAAGAAGCGCTTAAAGTATTATAAAACAATAATTTTTGCTACCAATTAGAATTCTAAAATCAGAATTAGAATTGTATTTTATGCAATTAAGAGCAATAATTGAAAATAACTGCAACTTACATTTTACATTACGATAAAATTTCACTATAAATTAAGACAAATAAGATGCATAAGTTAATAAAAGTTTTTTTTTTTAATTTATAGTATTTTTTTAAAGAATTTGACCCTTTAAGTCCCATATTATAAATCAGATGAATAAGAGATTGGGAATGTATTTTATTATTATTAATATTCAGAATTCAAGACTACTTATGTATTGTCTGAATTATCAATTTTTCGTTTGCTTCATTTCGCATGACAAAAATAAAGTTTAAGCCGAAAGCGCGTCGTCTTAGAGAATATTAAGCGCCTCGTATTCGTAAGACAAACGATTTCCCGCGCGAGCTATGCCCTTTGTATCGTTCCAATATAAGTGTAATAGCTTGCAAGTGTGTAGGCAAATTAACTAATGCCTTATCTATCGCGCATTGATTAATTAAGTCGCGCGTCAGAGCCCCTGCGAATCCGTAAATCTTCGACGCACTCGATATTAATTTATCATTTTTCGACGTCATATTTTCGCAAAATAGGTAAGCCTTTCTCGCAACAAAGAGAATCTTAACGGAGAATCGCGGGAATATAATGGCTTGACATTTTCTTAAAATTAAACGAGAAAAACTCTTCCTGTTTTACATTTCACTCCACTTTACTTAGTTTATTTTCCCTCCTCCTCCTTCTTCTTCTTCATTTAGCTTATTTGGCGAGATTACTAGAAAGTTAACAAGAGCATTTCAACCAGCTCACACCCTCCTTCCCTCTTTACAATCAAATTCTTTATCCAATTCATTAATCTTATTCCGCTGTCATTAGTCGCGTCATTTCGGATGTATTTTTCTTTTGTCTTCCTTTTTTTTTAAACTTCATCCTCCAATCCAACGCGAAACTACTCAACGTTACCAGTAATAAATCGAGAATTTATCAAATACGTGTTACCGTTAAATTTTTTTGCTCTTCCGAGAAAACAAATGTTACAACCCGAATCGAATCTAATTTGATTCAAATCATTTGCAGATAAATTTGAATGAATGTGCGTGGAATTTACACATTTTGTTCGATATAAGTCCGAGTGGAATCAATTTTGCAAGGAAACGGTTAGGGAACAAGTTAACTAGGTGAAAAATGAGGATACCATTATTGTTCTGAAACAATAATGTAATGACGTCAAAGACGATATCATACGTCATCATTGATCTGAGTCCTAATGGGGACTACTTTTCATCTGCTAAACAGTCTTGAAAAAAAAATGTGCTTTTTCTACACGCGTTATATAAATTATTATACCGAACCAATAAATAGAACAATTTGTAATCTGAAAAGCAATCGAAAGTAGTGGAAATAAATGAAATCAAGACAATTATCTGTCCAATTTGAAAGAGGTTACAACTTTTCCCATCTCAAACGTGTATTTCTAGAGGAAGAAAATTAAAATAAAAAAAATGTAAAAATACTATTGCCATTAATCAATATGCCATAAGCAATAATCAAAAATTAATTATTGCCATAAGAAAGTAGAAAAATTGCAGCAAGAAAATGTAATTAACCATCGATTTTATTACGGACCTTATTTGAAACACCAATAACATTTCTTCGTCTATTTTTAGTATTTTAATTAAGTAATAGACTGGCTCAAAAAAAAATGGAATAAAATATAAAAGATGATACATTTAAAAATACTTTTTCACATATGATCGCGTTTAAGTGATTTAAAATTAACGATTATCAATCAGCCAAAAAAGAAAAGTCTCGAACTGTAAAAATACCGAATTGTCTACCGAATTTACTGTAAATTTGCTTAATATTTTCCATAGAATTGTTTTTAATTAATAATTTTAATTATTTTTGCATTTAATATATCCTGATTTTATTCAAAGTTGACTTCAATTCGATCATTTTGATGTACACTTTTTATTATTGTTCAAATAAAAAAGTTTAGAAAATTATAACAATAATATTATTTCTTTAAGCAAATATTTTATTTAACAATTTTTATGAGAATAATGTCTTGAAAATCCGCATATAATTCTCGCGAAGAAAGTGCGAAATACAATTAAATGATTAAACGAACTTGTCTAAGTGAAGTTCTATCGTAATTATATACAGTGCCTTCGAGAAAGATTAGACCCACCGCAACCCTTTCTCTATAGTTAATATAATTGTAAAGATAAATTACTTTCAAATTATAAACCGTTGTAATATTATCACAGTGGAAAACTGTTTTATTACGAGGGGATTTTCAATGTATTAGTAGTCCAATCAAAGTATAATCAAGGAAAAGTTGAGTGTGTTACAAAAATTACTCTTATCTGATAATGTGCATGAAAATTAGCTTTTTTATTTACCTACACGCAAAAAAATTTGCATAAAAAACCACTGTATAAAAAAAAGACAAATTTAAATGTAAAAGTCTAACCAAGTGTTTTTTTATTTGCTTGCAAAATTGTTTGATAAGTGATTTAAAAGTATAAACGAATTTTTACTTGTTATTTAAGTTGTTGTTAAACAATATTGTAAACATTATAGTAAATTTAGTTGAAAAGTAAATTCTACATTTTCTAGTTATCTCATAAAATGTTTATTAGAACCATTATCAATGTATGCAAAAAATTATTAATATAGGATTGTTTGTACAAGATATAATTAATATCTTTTCTAAACAATTTTGTAATATTTATATAAAAATATATAAAAAGACTGGATTAGCAATTACAAACTGCATAAATTATGATTTTTTTCTTATAAGTTAAAAAATTGTACTTCGATAGTAAATTTATTATGATAAAAAAACAAAAATACTATTGTTCTGAATAAATTCAGGAGTTATAGTCAATATTAAGCCAGGTTTTACTTAAAATAATACAAATAGAAACTTTATAAACGATATCTTGGTATAATAATAATATGCAAATTTACATTGTCCGATATACAAATTGACCAACTAAATTCCAAAATCAATCCAAAATTATTAATAAAATAATGATTAATTTAAGCTAAAAATATGTTGTTATTGAAAATTAAAATATCTTTTGCATTCTTAATTCTATATTTGAAATAATTATATTTTACATTCACGAATGAACTCAAAATATTTGTATACAATAATTTCTACTTTATCGATTGTTACAGTTTATTTTGTGCATCAAAGGATCGGGATAAAAATGGATCAGGTGGCAGAGTTGGCGGAATAGACGCACCGTGGAACGCGAAAACCAAAGGGACGTCTATCATTTATGAAACCCACCTAAACTTTGTGGAATTTGTGGCACTTTTTCGTTCATTCAGTTTGCGAGTAAGGAAAGACTTAAGGGACCTGTTTGGCCAACTGGCAATCACGTGTCGGAGCCAAAGTGATGGATCTTTGCATGAATTTAACGCGCGTCCTATCGTCCTTCGGCAAACTAGCGATGCGACTTCACAACGAATTGGTAATTATTAAAATTAAACACCTTTTATCAATTCCTTTCATCGTGTCAAACCCATTTTTATCAATCCCTTTCATTACTCATATCACTTATTATCATACTTAATTTATAAAATGAACTTTTAAATATATTATGTACAAATGAACACTAAAAGATAGATATAAAAAAAATTTTCTAGACTACAATGGTAAAAAAATTTAACAACAAAAAACTCATTAATGCACGTAGATACTTTTATCAAATTTTTTTCATTTACTTTTTCTTCATTGTAGTGTTATTTTCCGTTCCGGTGTAGAAACACTTAAGTCAGATTAGAAGCATCAAAAATTTAAAAGCTAGAAAAGAAGTAGCTTTCCAATGTCCACTAGTTAGCCCATCACAACGGGTAGAATTGGAAACATTTTATATTGTTAATTACTTCCATTGTAACTTGTAAAGTAATATTCTTTAAGAACAAAAATTGTAAAAAAAAAGTGCTAATGTATAATGTTCTAATTATACAAGTAAAATATTTTATAAAAATGCGAGATATTTGGTTTCATATTTCAATGGTAATAGAAAATTTTCTAGAGACAAAATATATATATTAATATGCAAAAGAATTTAGTGGGAAAACCAAGCACTCAGTTTAAAATCAATCGATTTTTTGCTCAAATGTATCACCTCATAAGTCATAAACAAATTATGCCAATAAACTGTTTTAAACGGCAAATAATTAAGAGGCATTGTCGCATGTTAAATTTCAGGTTTACTGACGAGAAACAACTCGATCGATTGCAATGAATATAAATCGAATGTAAATTTGGAAAAGAAGCAGATATTCGACGCGGTCGCAGCGGCGAGCGTGATCAATAATTGTTCCGGAGTTGATACTTCTAAATCTCAAGTAATTACGTTGGCGACTTTCACGAAGTTTCTGGAGTCGAGGCAGCAAGAAAAGCTAACGGATGATGAAATAAAGAGTCTTATTAAGGTAGAAATTCGAATTAGTATAGTCATTATGAGATTCAGCAGTGTGATACAAAAATTCGTTGAGACGTTAACGCGTCGCTCTTCGACGGCTTTTTACGTCTTTAACGGCTAATCGTTCGCGAACACCATCGCGACAAAAATTCCCCCGTAAAACAAACATATTAAATAACTTTTCCAGCCCGATTACGGTCGTTCTGTATCAATTACGATATCGAATCGCGATACAGCTTATTCGGACGCCGCGAGAAAATTGAAACTTCGGTAGATCGAATCGCGCCAAAAATAAAATCCCGACTTCCTTAATTCAAATCGATCGTTTATTTTATTCCCCTTTACTACGATTTTAGTATTATTACGCACGGAGCTTTTCACTTCGACTGGGAATATCTTCGACGAACCCATTTCTTCCTATTCTGACGTGGGAACGAAACTTTTTGCCAATTTATTTATTTTTTTCTTTCTCGCTTAATGAACCTAATGAGAGTCGAACGAAATGAATTGCAATGCAATGATCTCTCCGCAAAAATGTTTAAATGTACTTTTTATTATTCTACTTCCGACGAAAATGTCCCGTTGAAAGCTTTCTTAGCAATTCGGGACGTCCGTTACGCCCATTTTATAAGGTCATCTATCGATTCACCGAGGTTATAATGATAAATTTCAAAATCCATTTTGTGAAACCCTTCCTTCCTTGCTGGGAAGGGTAAATAAATAATTCAATGCAATCACTGTTACAAAAATTTTCTGAATTTAAATTTCCCTCGACCTACGTGTTACTAAACAAGTAACAACGTGAAACCTCTAATGCTTTGTACGTCAAGGTCTTACAAAAAAAAAAAGGAAAAAAAGAAGAGAAATTTATACGTAAATATTTACAGTTTCGTATATTCATTCAGTTTTATATTATGATTAACATTTATTTTAAATCATTATCTAAAGTAATTCACACGTTGAACATTTCGTATTTACGTTTACATATGTAAATAAAATTGGTTTCAAAATGAAATATAAAAATATTAAAAATTTCATTAGAGTGAGTGTTCGATTTTATGCGGCATTTCAACTTGAAATATTTTTCACTCCAATTTTACAAAATATTATTGCTCACATTTTAGTGTACATAAGAATAGCTTTATTATACAACTTTTGGAATAAAAATTATGAATTATCATCATGTGTTCAATAAAATTTACGACTACCTTAAAAGATGGCATAAAAATTTTTTAAAAAAATGTCCTATAAACGGTCAAATTGCGCGCAAATTCCAGACGCACTTACGAAGCATTACTTTAATTACAATTCAAACCATTCCCAAAAATATTACAAAGCACATTATAAAAAAAATAAATTATGTACACTTTTCGAACCCATCATTCCCGTGAAGGATTATTTAATTATTTCCCGGGCATTTTCATCTTCGAACTTTATATTCCGTGCGTATCTCTTACAGGCTATAAAATGACAATTTTACAACGCGCTCCAAAAATAACAATGTTATCCGGAAGCGTGTAATCAAAAAATACGCAAAAAACCTGTTCCTGAAACTCGGCCCAATTTTTATTTCATTTCAATCATATCAAGTTGCTTCGATAACATAACTATCTAATCGCGCCTTTTTTATTACTTTACTTTTAGAATAGAAAACAATTTAATCTCGATGCGAGCAATAAATTCGACACACTTCGAGTTAACCTATTTTTTTACTACGCAAGCGTCTGACTTAAGCTACTGACTGATCACTGAAATTCCGTATTTGATAATCGGATGAAATTCGACACGGTCGAATGAGATATTAAACGCGCCAACGAGATATTACAGGAGCTTTCGAGCCATTAGATTGCTACAAGAAAAATATTGTTTGCCGTTACAGAGACACGAGCCGGATCCGGCTCTGCGCACGCAATGGTGCTTATCGTTCGAAGGGTTCGCGCGGTACATGATGGACAAAGACAATTACGCCTTTCTCAACGAGTACACCACCCCGTCGGAAGCCGAAATGCAACAGCCGCTGTCGCATTATTATATCGCCAGTTCTCACAATACTTATTTAACGGGTCACCAACTTAAAGGCGAATCCTCGGTGCAATTGTACTCGCAAGTAAGTAATACGTGCCGAATGTTACGCAAATGAAGCTGCAATGGAAAACCCTAACACTGAGAAAAAAGTAATAGTAAAATTGAAAAGAATTTATATCCAACTGAGGATATCTCTGAAGAGTGACAAAATTTTACTATTAAAAATAGTAAAAATGATAATTATCAAAGCGATTTGTAGTACTTTGGTACTAATATTTACTACGTGACTTTTAAATTTTACTATTATTAACAGTAGAAATAATTGCTTTTCCAATATGTCCTCGAATTGATACAAAAAATAGTAATTTGTGATATATCTTTTTTCTCAGTGTGTACGCCATTTTAATTGGAATTTATTTTTATGGCCGCGTACATTATTCGCGGAGGTTGATTGATTAATGAAATGAAGCGAAATGAAAGTCTTAAATGTGATTTATATCTGTATGATATTATGCCCTAAAAAATAGATTGCCTAGATCGTGAGATTTAGATTTGGTAATAGAAAATATCGATCATGCGAACATTCAGTTCTTCGAATTTTTTTTTGCGCGCGGGAAAAGGGTGGAGAAGGTTGGTTTTACCTACTTAACGACTCAGTGTGTATGACAACAATTGAAAGATAAATGTAAGAAATTTCATTCACTTGTATATACAATAATTTGCATTAAGATTAATGAATGATGATATATTTTATAACATGCAGAAAAAAATTGGAACAAAATTTATTTACCTTGTAACAACATTTTGTTCCAACTTTTTTCTGCGTGTAATAACGGTACATGTGGAGCATTTATTGAATTTCTCATAACATAATGTTGTATTTAAAAAATTAAAGAAAAAAATGTGATCAAGGAGATTATGTCACTTCACTCGTTATGTCAATATGACGAAAACCAATATTTTTCCAGACAACAGCATGGAGTGGTGGTAAAAAACTTGTGACTGCGAGATTGAGAGTTCTATTCCCTGATAACGGTATATTTTATCTATTTTTTTTATAATTTTCATTAATTTTACTACAACAAATTTTAAGAAATACGTGAAAATTGTCACGTAAGAACAAATTGAATTTAGAAACATTGTTTTTACTGATAAGTGAACAATATAATATAAGTAAATAGTACGAGAGAGAATCAAAAAAGCTATCAATGAAAGTCGGCGGTGAAATAATGAAATTTAAGTAGAATTAAATGTCAACGGAACGGTACTTCGAAATGGTTGAATCACGATCGTACGGTTTCAATGGTTTTGTTAGTTTATTAGTTTTCATGCCGTATTAGAAGTGAATTTAAATCAGCAGTACATTGAATGTTCTCAATATCGCAGTTCCACAAGGTACCAGTTTCACAAAAGATCTGCTCGAATTCTTTCCAAAGACAATCATACCAAATTTCCGGTGCTCTTGTGACTGTCTTCTAAAGTTTCGATAGAAATTCCCGAAGATTTAATTTTACTGTTATCACTTTTAATATTATCAATTTACGCTTTATATAATATAGAAAATATTATTTGTATTTAATAAATAATGACTCTTATTTATGACGTCAAATAATATTTGGAATGTAAATATGTATTATATATCATCAAATATTCAACATTAATTATTATAAACATATTAAACTGTGAAAGTAAATGAAGAAGAGGATTTTACATGAAGTTTAAAACCGTATTTGAGTTTGGAAAATTTGTAAAGTTTTTAAGTATGTAAATAAATAATCTAAATTAACATGTTCACTGAAACGAAATTAAAAATTACTGTGATAGAACCCCAATGAAAATCATACCTAGAAAATAAAAAAAAAACCGTGCCGGGACACTAAAAATTATAGAGAAAAATCTATAACTATAATGTTATAGTTAAATATTAATGTTGTGCAAGTCAATTTTTTCTATTTTTCTACATGACTGTGTAAAACATAAAGGTTATAGCGTAGTAATTTTTAAAGTATTTTTTTCAGTGTAACCTGAATACATATCTAATAAGTGTAATCTTTTATTTATTAATTATTTTTTTAGAAATTTAAAACCATGACCCCTTTGTGGTTGTTAAGTATTTTAAACGATCATAAAAACATTTCAATAAAATAAAGTCTTTTAAAACCGAGTTCTACAACATGTCAGTAAAATATGCTGTTTCAGGTTATATTATAAAATCATAATAATTAATTAGCAGCATACATAAGTACGCAGTCAATATTGATATTGATGTTTATCATTGCATCATCGGTGTTTATTCCGTTTCATATATTATTACTTTCAATTAGTAAAATAACCAATGTGTACATTGAAAAGGCCAAATTGTGCATGAAAAAATTACCCTTGTGTGATAATATTTTCATCATGCCCAGTATAATTGATGATTATTTTACAAAATACAAAGCACAAAGTTTTTGTAATTTACTCGACCATGGAGTCTTAATTAAATCATCCGAAGCAGAGAACAAATTGGCATTGTATTAAACGTGAATTTACGTTCAATTGTATAATTATCTAACAAAATGATACGTCGAAGTTTCTTATTTGCCAGCAAATTCAGTTACTGATTTTTATAGCAATAAAATGCATAAGTTATGGGTTTATTCAGTTTTAAACATTTCAATTTTAATGTCGTCGCCGTAAATTTGTAAAAAGAATTAAATTTATTCTGCATATAAATGTCAGAATTTTTATGATCCGTGTATTCTGGTGCTTTAATTAAATTTTCATGACATTTTAAACACCCTGAATATTTTAATAAACACGCGGAACACATTTTTATTGTAAAATAACTTCATAATACTATTATTGAAATATATTACATTTATATATAAACATATACATATATTGATTTTAAAACCTGAAATAAGTTTTAGAATATTAGAAATTAATTAATTCGGTCGTTAAATAGCTCCAATGTTAATCGATAGATATGTATTTTCATGTCTCGGTATCAATTCATTTTCAACTACTGGGTCACGTGTATGACTAAATTATATTAGCTGATCTAATTTTATTCAAAAATTAACTCAATTAAACGATTCTTATCAAAGAGCTTACTTAACTGTACATATTTAAAGAGCGAATGATAAAAGACAGAAAAAAAAACATTTCACAGCGTAAAAAAAAAATATTAATATCAATACGTACTTCGTTTATCTAAAAGTACATCGACGACCACTAGGTCATATCATGTATGATTAATTTATTCGAGCAACATCCATCGCGACAACCGGCCAAATTAAATATACCTAATTATATAATATTATTTTTTTATGCATCCCAGTAAAGTCGTGCATCGAAAAGCTTATCGCGCCCGGGAAAGACGTGCATTAAAATCTCATGGACGTGTGTTTAAAGTAGCATTAAATTAACAAATGAACTCGCGCTCCCAGCATTGGCATCACAATGCTTTGGATCCACGTATCACATCAGCATGCGCAAATTATCATTATTATACGTCAATTAAGAGGAAAATCAAAATTATCGTGGCATCCTCGACCCAACGTTGATTTAAGAATAAATTTAATACAGTTGATTTTCCCAAGTTGTTAATCGGCAGTATCATCGATTTGCTTTAGCTGGCTGAATATTATATAATTAATTCGATGAATTTGATTGATGTAACATCTGTTTGCGCGTAAACACTGCGCGCTCTCGTAACACCGCGTTAAAATTTCATTGAAACACTTCGAAAAATAAAAGCCTTAGTAAATCCTGCAATTTCGGTTGAAAATAAAATAAGTATCTGCCCAGCCATTGAAAAGTATTCCCAAGTATATTTTATAATAAACTAGATTATTGAAACGCGCCCTGCGGGCACTTTGCCTCTGTACTTATTTCCTAAAATAACAACTCCATCATGAACATGAATACGAAAATTTAGGTGAAAATCGATACGATCAGTTTGGTACACTTATTTTGATTATGTTACAGAAACAATGTAACATATTGATTGCAATCATTTTAATTCTACATATTTTTCCCGCGAAAATGTTCATACTTATAATTAACGCTACACTGAGAAAGAAGATGTATCACAAATTTCTATTTTTTTGTATTAATTTGAGGATGTATTGAAAAAGTAATTATTTCTACTGTTAATAATGGTAAAATTGAAAAGTCATGTAGTAAATATTAGTAGAAAAGTACTACAAATTGCTTTGATAATTATCATTTTTACGATTTTTAATAGTAAAATTTTTCAATCTTTAGAGATATCCTCAAATGGATATAAATTGTTTTCAATTTTACTATTACTTTTTTCTCAGTGTACTGTCGGGGCAATGATACGGTAAAAAAAGGAATAACGAAGGCAAATATTCGTAACCGAAAATCCCAATTGCGGAAAACGCTTGAGAAAAGATCAACGGTCCAATTCACCGTGGTAATTAATATTCTAGGTACTTCAGACAGGCTGCCGATGCGTTGAGCTCGACTGTTGGGATGGCGACGACGGCTCGCCGCTAATTTATCATGGCCATACCTTCACCACGAAAATTCCATTTCGTTCCGTCGTTGAGATAATAGACAAGAGCGCATTTCTAACGTCGCCCTATCCAGTGATCTTGTCGATCGAAAATCACTGCTCGCAAATGCAACAAGCTCGTATGGCTCAGATATTTCAGGTACTATTTCCCCTTTTTTTACCCTTAAATCGATGGAATACCATAGAAGCGAGTGGTTGATTCAATGCAATTTTGTGTTCCGATCGTAATTTTAATATATCACGGTAATTTTTTATTACATTAAATTGTATTACCTTTGTTTTACTTTGTTCTTGTAAAGAAATAATATCTACTTCAATTTGATTAATTTTTTGTATTATAAAAGCAAGTTATCAAAAACATTAATTCGTACTGAAACAAAATTGAAAATTTGCAAATAATGTCGTTAATAAAATGTCAAAAGTCCTTTTTAATTTTTCCAAAAAAAATCCTATTATGGTAAATATAAATTTGCTAATCAGATTCATTTTATGGGAATGGTACTAAAATATAAATAATCTTAATGAAACGTCTGAAAAATATTTGAAGATTTTATAATGAAACAAAAATTAATATCCGAAATGAAACGGGTTATTATTCTCAATTAATAAAACGCATTTTCTTACCTGACATTGACCCGTCTTATAAGTAAGAAAATTGAAGTAAATATTAAACTTATTTCGAACAGATAAAGTAAGTTCTATTCATCATTCAATCTTATTCTTTAGAACTCGCTCTTACTAGAATATTAAACTTTTACAAAATACTTGCTTTGTATTTAGCATTTCAATGAGAACATTCTGAGAACATTTATTGCGGCAATGCACCCTGCCTCGCGCATCCATCAAACTTTTTGTCATCTTTTTTTTTCTCTCTCTCGTCCTCTTATCTTTCCTTTTGATTTTATTACAAGTTTCATTCGATGTCATCTCGCGTGACAATTCTTAACGAAGCCCGACAATTGTTTTCCGCAGTCTGTCTTTGGGGAGAAACTCGTGTCGAAATATCTGTTCGATTCGGACTTCGGCGAGGACCCGCAGTTGCCGTCGCCCTGGCAACTGCGCTATCGCATACTCATAAAGAACAAAAAGATGATCGTGGATCCGACCGGGCCGTTGGTACAGCCGGCGCTTAATCATCGCGGCAAGATGCTAATGTCGGACCGGGCCTCGTCCATGAAACAAATGCGCACCGACACCAGCAGCGCATCGGTCGTCGAATATTTCAGCGAGGACGACGACGAGGAGTACGACGACGACGAGGAGGAAAATGTGGATGGTAAATATTTATCCCTTGTTTAAAATTTTTGATGATATTGTTGAATTTGCTTGCTCGTTCAATTCTCAATTGCAATTTCAAGCTTGTAAACAAACTCAAACAACTTTGCCCGGAGTTTTAAACAATTGCGATTTCGTATTTGAATGAACTGTCTTTAATCTAAACTTTTCCCCCGATTTCGCGAATCAAATTAACTTGCAAGAAGGAAAGAAAAAAAAGTTTGCTTATTCTTGACTCAAGTGACCGTTTCGCTTTGAAATAATTTAAAATTATCAAGAATTTAATTACGTCTCATCAGCGCGATCTGCGCGGAGATAAACTTATCAATTGCTGTTGCTTCTGTATTTTACACTGAGAAAAATTATATAATAAAATTAATTGTATTATTAATAAACGGCGGACGGGTGTGTACTTATGATGGAATTTATTAATAAAGATAGTTAACATTATCATGTATGTAGTATAATTTATTATATTATTTGATAAATATAATTTTTCTCAGTGTATAAGAAACGTTATAACTGTTTTATCAAATATGTTGATACCATACGTATAACTCATCCGTAAATTATCACTGCTTCATTCTACAAAAATATTCCTACTCATCTAAGGAACCTGATCTCCTTATTTATTTCAGGTTGACAGAAAATCAAATCCACTTTGCTTAATCGGATTTTCGATTTACAAAAATTTATTCTTTCTCTCATGACCCGGATTCCTGTTAAAGACATAATTATATCGCCGTAAATATAATTTTGTGTCATTTTTTGACAATCAGTTAACTCGATTTATTATAATGATTCAATAATTCTTTTGAAGTGATAGACTGTGATTTTAGCAATTAAATATAATGAAACGCGTTTTGTAATTTCTACTGTATAAATACTATAAATATTCTCAATTATTTTGGCTCCGCAATAAAATAATATTATTCGTAATTAGGATTACAAATTTATTATTACAATTGTGTTCGTTAATTCTGGTTAGAATAAACTAGTTAATAAATTATATGAATACTTTTTTGTAGGATACAGTACTTCTATGTATTATATATATATATATATATATATATTAATCCCCAAAAGTTAATTAATCATTAAAGATATATTTACCTATTTTCCTAATTTAGAATAAATTTCTTATTAAAGAAACTAATCTGTATTAAATAAAAAAGAAACCTTTCGACAGATGAATGACTGCTAAATTATTTAGTAAGCCGCAGCTTATCATTATATATAATAACCGCTACCATTCAATTTAAAATCATCAATCATTCTACATTTAATTTGTATTTCGCATAAATTTTCTAGTACAGCATATTCTAAAGCAACAAAATATCCGCTGTTTCTCGATTATTAAATCACTACCAAGTACTACGTTTTGTTTTTAAAATATAATTTCACGTGAATTTTGAGGAATTTTCCGAATCGTGAATAATTAACATTACCTAATTGTTAAAATCAAACATCCCTCCATTCGACCTTGTAAAACACAGTAATTTACACATCCGTGGTTAAACTTTAAATCAATTTAATTGGAATCCCATTTAAACAAACCGAGAACCTGTTTATACAGCACGCAAATACTTTTCGCAATATTTAAATAAATTAACCAACTACAAGTGAGAACCGCTAAGGATTTTCGTAATAATCCATCAGACCTCTATTGTAACATCAAAATACTTGGGCAAAATCTACATCCTATAAGACCAGCTGATACTTTGACATATTTCCTAGAGACAACTATTCTCGACTTTGGAACAAGTTCAGCGAAACTGTAAGGGAATTCAAAAAAAGAATAAAAAGGGAAAAAAAGTTAAAGTAATATCTAGGACGCCCGAAATATTATTTTCACGGGTTGAAAAGTTTCGAATTGACGGAATTTTCGTCGCAGGTGCTAAACAATTGCTGACCCCCAGGCATTACACATTTTGCGACACACCTTTTATTTTTGCGAGTCCCGCAGTACAAACAAGTCGGCTACGCCGCGCGAGAGATCACTTATCAGCTGATATTGATTCTTGACTTCTTAACACGAGCAGTGACTGTAGTTTCGCACGAGCTGATAATCGAGCGTAAATTCCCGACGATAAATTTCACAAGTTGACGATAAAAATAATAAAATCAGATAAAAACACGATCTCCTTAATACATTAGCTATGGCTTCATTTTGATGTGACAGGATAATTAGTAAATTAACGGATTTTATATTATAGAAATGTCATTGCTACTAGTATTCAATTAAAAGCCTAGTTAATTTTTA
This sequence comes from Leptoteleia sp. ZL-2020, assembly GCA_022817305.1. Taxonomy (NCBI): domain Eukaryota; kingdom Metazoa; phylum Arthropoda; class Insecta; order Hymenoptera; family Scelionidae; genus Leptoteleia; species Leptoteleia sp. ZL-2020. The sequence continues at coordinate 26,378 of JABFPN010000938.1, forward strand.
AACATATTTAACATTGTTATTAATTAGCCCAACTAAGCACGTTGTCTAAATAGAATTCATTAATAAAATCTGAAATGTTTGCTGCTGGAAACTTAGACCATGAATCTGATATCAGATATGAGGTTCAAAATTAATACAACGAAGTTGCATTAGAAACTACTCTGAGAACAAGAAATAGTGACAAAAACAGTGATTTTGCAATTTAACTATATTGAACAGTTGTAGTAACTGGCAATAACCATTCTTTTAGCCTTAAATACTATTATAAATGGTTGCTATATATATTTTAACACAACTACCTTTGTGACCAACAACAAATTTAAATTTATCAATTTTATCTAATCTATTTTAATATCGAAAATAATATCTTCACATATAAAAAAAAGATTTTTTCTTATGAAAAAATTACTATTTATATCGTGAACATGGGATATTCCTTAAAAAGTCATAAATATGCGTGTATAATGTTGAAAGGTTTGGTTATTTACCATTGCTTTTATACATCACATATTTTACTACTTGATATAATAATTTTTATGGATATCTTCATTCATATACTAAATTCACAATAAAAGTACTATTTTTTAAATATTTTGTCTCTGCATATTACATGATCTACTATTTACTTTTATGTATGATTCCTGCAAGTAAAATATGTTAACGTTATAACTAAAATGTGTAAAAAATTACATACACACTTTTAAGAGACTGTTAAACTATCGTATAAAAAATAAAACATTACTTGATTGTACATAATATTAAATTTCGATGTTATTAATCAAAAACGAACATATTTGTAATTATTTTAACTTTTTTTTTTAATTTTAACGAACTTGTCACAGAGAAGATTATATTGAATTACGACGGGTTAGCAGTGATTTCTTAGTTTAAAGGAAAATATATTCATAAGTCAGTCAAAAAAGGGAGATTTTCATTTCATTCAAAACGACAATATTTCATTTTGACGGGTGAGTTATGAAGATTTCTTAGTAATAATGAAAATATCCTCGCAGAAATCGAGTTTAAACTTCATTGCAGACTTCGTACCCTTAAAAAAAATGACTCTCTCTTACTTTAAATTTTGCTTTTTCAAACACACAGTAACTCTTCTCTTCTGAATTGTCATTATATTATCCTAATTTTCGTTATAAAAACGTTAGAGACTATGGCCACGTAAAAATACCTTTTCATCATTGTTTCCAAAAATGTAATTAACTTATCGTATTATGAAGTTCGCGTGAAACAATTGATTTATTGCAGATAGCGATATGTTCTCCGCATCAGAAAATGAGCAAATACACTGCCCATTGTTACGCTTCAACAAAGTCGCACAAAAGTCGAGGATTCGCGGATGATAATGACGAACCGTTCGAATCTAAAAAGTGCAATAGTTGGAGCTCTTAAATCTCAGTTTTACTATAGCCCGTACTATTTTTATGCTCATCTACAGTTTTTATCATCGCGATTAGCAATCTGGAAATTAATTTTCAATCCTTTCTAATTAAGTTTTGTCAAATATATATCTTTTTCTCGTCTTGTTACTTACAGAACATTACACGATAATTATGTACACTGAGAGAACAAAATATAATTTTCAATAAAAAAAAAAAAAATAAAAAGTTTACTTGTTTGACATTATATTGGCAGAATATAATTGTATGTTATAATAAATAACTAAAATTAATTAAAAATTGTAATTTTATGTAGTTTTGTATAATTTGAAAATTTTCTCCTCATAAAAATAAAAACATTATCTTATATATGTTAATCCTTTGAAATAAAATTAATTCCTTAGGAGTCGAATTATTCGCTCCCTTCATATAGCTTGAAAACCATATTATAAAATACATATTGAATGTATCTCATAGCATGGCCATCGTAATTTAACTATTCATATTGTAAGTTAATATATGCGAAGCAGAATAGCGCAACCGATATTGTAATATATGTGGCGCATCAACCCATTGTTAATTCACATATGTGAATAAAAGTTAATAAAAATTATAACTTGCTTAACTTCCAATATTTTATAATTAAAAATAAACTCTTTATTTTTTGCATTGAAAAAAAACAGAAAAATTATATACTAGTTAAGAATATATTTGTTTCAAAGTATTAATTTTAACTAATAAATTTAAAACAGTATAGAAGTTTTTTTCATCATTATCATTTGTATTTTCTTCACTTATTCAATAATCTTCCTTTAAGGTTATTACATTAGAACTTGTTTATAAGCTTTGATAATCTTAAATTTATAACTCCATTAGTTTTTTTAATCGTTCATCATTTCTAACGAATACCTGCATTTATTTATGCAAAATATCTTCTTGATCAACATTCAAATTTAATCTCTTGAAAAAAGTTTTCAGTGTTAGTCATTTCTTAATCAACTTGGCTTCTCTTAATGCTCAGAATGAATCAAATAGTATACCAGACTTTCATAGTAAAGACTGTAAATACTGCTTTTGATATCCTGAAAAGGAAGTTACCAATATATGTTTAAATGAAATTTTATGTTTATGAAAATTTTGTTTGAATTTAAATTAATTATTCAGTAACAATTAAAAAAAATCACTTGAAAGTAATATTTTAAGCATTAGTAAATTAGGTGTAGTTATTGAAACTATTTTTCTTGTGAAAAAAAATATATGCAAAAAATTCTGACAAAAAATTTGTAATATTTCGATTCTATTCAATAATGTACCACTAATTTTCAAGGCATTTGTAGTTTTCATAGCTTTCCATAAAACATAAAACGTGATCCCACAGTATTTCATCGTATAATTTTACCATAATACTTTTATGTAATTCCAGTAATATTTTTTTTTAAATTTCTGTGACAATATTATGATTATTTTTAACGATAATATGGATAAAATAAAATATCATCTGAATAATTAAAATTTTTACTCCCTTTATGATGAACACTCATAATAATAATCTATAAAGCTGATGTGAATAATCTACATTTTGTAAACATTCTTCCCTTAATTTATAAACGTGTACATTTCATAATCATCATAATTTGATAAACTTTAACTTTTATGAATGTGAATCACTAAATTTTACTTTTACCTCGTTTACGTAAAGTCGACAAACAAACCTGAATAATTTTAATTCAGAGGATGGCAAATACTATTGAAACGTTACGTAATCTATATTTTGTAATTTAAGTGAAAAAAAGTATACTTAAATCGTTTTCAATTTTCTTTTAAATTCACTGCAAAGTTAATTAAAAATGAGCCAGTTAAATTTGTTGTTATTTTATTTCCCACATATTCTATCAATAAAGTAAACTGTGCAGAAAAGTAATTAAAGTTAATTCATTTTTCATCTATTCCATATTTTATTGTTCTTTATTTGATTTTAATCGATATTTATTTATTATTTGAATGATGAATTTTAAAGTTGTAAATTATATGGCAAATTTATAATAACGACTTTCGTGTAAAAAACGCCTAATGACAGTCGAGTGGCAAAGTAAAGTTAGAAAAAACCGACATTTTTTTTCTTTTTCTTTTTTACTTTCGTCACTGGATTGAAATTAGGAATTTTTCTCCCGTTTTTTAGAGACAAAAGTCGCTATTTTCTCGCATGTGTTACAAAAAGATAATTACTATTTGGAGTAATTGAGGTTTATTAGCTATGAGCCATCTTTTTTTAAAGTGTAAAATATGGTGTTCATTTTATTGATAAGCGATTAACTGTGTTGCAACCATTAATCAACATAAAAAATTTGCGCGAAAACATTTCCAATACCTTATAAAGAAGTGACATTAAAAATAATATAGAAGACACGAAAACGATGTTCTATATATTATTTTATATCAATTCGTGAAAAGAATTCAATAAATAATTTAACTAAATAAAATCTTCTACGCTAGAAAATGCAACGGTGCACAAAGCTGAACTTAACATTCATCTAAATCAGATTTTATGTGTTGGGAAGAGTTGCCTATATTCAGGAGCAATTCAACAATTTATCTCAAAAGAAAAATTCTTCGACTGCAGTCAATATATAAAAGTAAAGTTACATATCTTCAAGGCGTACAGGCCATTAAATTATCCAAGTCGTACTAATGAGTTTAAGGGTAATTCACAAACCGAAATGCCAAATCCCCCTAGGAAACTTTTTCAAATACACCTTCAGAAAGTAAATGTCCACAATTTAATGAAATATCCACCTTTCTTAATAAAAGAAGAGCTATTCAATTTTACTAATAAATTGGGAAGAATTGTACCAAACTTAAGTTCGTCAAATGAAGCAGATATTAAATACCCCTTTAATATTCAGGAATTTCAACTCCGACAAAATAACTTTTATCAAATCCAGGAAAAATCATCATTTTGAATGAGATTAACTAAATATTAATGCGCCAAAACGACTGATATATGCTCCTATATGCAACTATATGCACCTATAATATTCTCCCTGAATTATTTATCGCGAAATTAAATCCAAATTCTCTCAATTACAGACAACTCCATAACCAGCTACGACAGGTACCTGGGCACCAGCCAGAGTTCCCACAGTCGCATGAAGTCCGAGCCGGTGATCGACGACAAGTCGCAAAAGCAAAGCAGCCAGATAGCCAAGGAGTTGTCTGACCTGGTGATCTATGTGCAGGCCATCAAATTTCACGGTCTGAATTCGGCCCCGGGTAGCATAATCACCACCGGCAAGGTGCGCCACCAAACCCACACGGGCTCCGTTCAAAGGCACAGCATTGCCGGCATCGGGACCAGCGGCATGGCCTCTTCCTCGGGTTCCCCGCAATCCCTATCCACCTCCGCGTCCATCGCCAGCGGCGGAAGTAACATGGAAACCATCTTTAAATCCTCGCGAGTAACGCCCCCGTCCTTCCAATGTTCTTCCCTCAACGAAAGTGCTGCCAAGAAGATCTGCCGGAAACAACCGCTAGGTGTCGTGGCGCACGCGGAAACCCAGTTGATTAGAACGTACCCAGCGGGCATGAGGATAGACTCGTCCAACTTTAACCCGGTGATCTTCTGGGCCTTTGGGGTACAAATGGTTGCGCTTAATTATCAGACCGACGATGCGGCGCTTCACCTGAACGCAGCGATGTTTGAGCAGAACGGCCAGTGCGGATACGTCCGGAAACCATCGGTTATGTGGGATAAAGGACATATGATGTATAGGTATGTATTAGTAAGGACGGAGCTGTTGCGTTGCGTCGATGATCGTAGTTAATCGACAGGGATGGACTGGGTATCGGAAGCCGGAAGTCATTGGGGTGATAGTATTTTGGGAGTGAAAATTATTAGCGCGATACTGAAGTGGAGGGTAAGATAAATATTACAAAGCTAGTTGTATTGCTGATTAAATCATTCTACGATTGGTTGTTTGCGGGTTGACATTGGGACGTTAAGAATGAAATAATAGGATTGTTAGTTTTGGGTAGTAGATAACGGAAATTTATATCCATTCAACTGCGATAAAGGTATTAATTTAAAAATAAAGAAGAAGTCACGTTTGGGACATGGGGAAGAAATTCAATATCATTGCGACTTTGGTTATTTTTCATACATCTTCATTAACTTGTTTGTCCAATTTCGGCAAAAAAATTAGAGACTTTAAATTTTAATTTTAATTTAACAGCATATACAACTCACTTTATCTAACATAAAATCTTGCCACAACGTCTTTTTCATAAAAACAAGCCTATCACTTGAACGTTAAATTATCAATGCCTCAAATTATACAAACTCCATTTCATCAAATATGAATTTTAGATAAATTAAGCACATCCCATTTTGATAATGAAAGGTTGTATTGGATTTCAGGCGTTTTAATCCATGGGACAAAGAATTTGATGGTCTTCACTCGGTGCATCTTACTTTATCAGTGATTTCTGGTCAATATGTCTCCACCATCAATCTAATGGCTAGCACCTACGTTGAGATCGAACTAGTTGGCATCCAAATAGATTGTGCCAAACATAAAACCACCGTGGTGCAAAACAACGCATTGAACCCTATTTGGAACCAAAAGTTCTGCTTTCAGGTGATGTTCAAGGATCTAGCCTTTCTACGCTTTGGCATCATAGAAGCGAATTCACATCACCTCATAGCGCAGCGCGTCCTGCCTTTGAAATGTATCAAGCCGGGTTACAGGCACGTGCGCCTTCGATCGAGCAAGAATAAACCTCTGCCCGTCTCCACACTTTTTATTTATTCACGAATGGAAGAGGAGAGTTTAGACTATAATACCTGTTGTCGTGATCGCAAAGAATCCTCTAAGAGGCTATCTTCGAAGAAAGAGTCAGAAAAATTGAGCATTGCGGACGCGGGTTTAGGTGGGGTGACCCTAAAAAGAAGGATGTTTTTCCTCGTTGTATATCACGTTGTACCTGATGAATTGTATACAATCTTAAAAGTCACGCAAGAGAGCACTACCAAAGAGGTCATGATACAAGCATTGCACAAAGCTGGGAAACCTGCTAGCCAAGTGAGTGAATCTTACCTAACAAGAACCTGTCTTAAAAAGATCCAGCTCAAAGTAAATATAAATGTCAAGAGAAAATGATTTACTTGAATGAACGAATCTTTTATCTTTAATTTTTGTTTTACAAAACAACTAATTGAAATCGTATCAAATTTCCTTATGTTCGTTACTTACTAAGTAAACGTACATGATTATAGACGTATTTTTTACCGTCAGGGATTGTAATAAAATTGACTAATTGTTTTCAGGTGGACGAATATATTCTAGTGGAGGAAGTGTCCCGAGGCTGGGAAAAGAAGGAACGCGAAGAACTGCCAACGCAGAGGATTTTAGACCCAACCGAACACCCTCTCCAGGCGCAGGCGCTTTGGAAGGGTCAGGGTCGGTTTCTCTTTAAACGCGTTGGCAATGATCCGAGCAGTCGCGCTTGGCTGGCCTCTATACGGAGTACGGCAGGTTACTCGACCGTGGAGGACGAAGAGGACGAACCGTCGGAGGAGTCGACCCACGTGTGGGACGAAGCGCACACATTCCTCGTCTGCGTTTACAACGTATCCCCGGAAATACCATACGCCATATTGCGTGTTCCAAAAAATAGTTCGGCCCAGGACGTGTTGGCCCAAGCTCTGGTAAAAGCCCGTCGAATGGAGGAACCGATGAAGTTCGTCCTAGTGGAAGAGCTGGAGTGGGGCGGCGCCGGTACCGTTGGCAGTGGCAATCGTCAGACCCGGATTTTGCGCGATGACGAAAACGTCTACAGTACCCAAGCCTCCTGGAAGACCCTGGGCCGATTCATTTTGCGGGAGCGCGATCAGGCGATGCCGAAGCGACACTTGTTTCCGTTGAACAAATTTAGCAAGGGCTTCTCCGTTGGGCGTTCCGCCTCTTTGCCCGCGGGCAAGGAGAAGGTCCCAGTGTCCGAGGCCCTCTCGGACCCCACTTCTCGCGGCCTGAGACATCGGCTGTTGCCGAGCGGGCGCAGAAGGGAGGTCCACTCGGACGGCGAGGAAGTCCGCGAGTCCGATCTGTTGAGCGCGGCCTTACAGCTGAAAAAGGTGTCCTTCCGTAAATTCCGCGTGTGGAAATAGTAGTGGCAGTCGCGGGCGGCGTTCCTCTCATCATTTGCGATGCACTGGCGAAACCCTTAGGGGGTGGTGATACCACAATGGGGTTGTCAAGAACTTTGTTTATATAAATATAACGTAATCCTGTTGGTAGAACATTGTAGAAAAGAAGAAATACAGATTCCGATCGGGAACATTGCTCACCTGAAGGTTGTAACCATTTTTTAATACAAAACGAAGCAATAATAAAGATCTATTAAAATTTAAGAATGTCATATTAGTTGACGATAACTTCGTTGGGTGCATTATAAGCTGGCACGCTAATATTCACTTTGACTCCGTGAAAAATTGAGCCAAAAAATGTTTAACGATGATGCGCTTCAATTTGAACCTTCACTAAGCATCACAAACGGCGCGATAAAAAACGGAATTCTCTCTATTCTGACTTGCGGAATCAATTCCATCTAAATTCCAACCATTCATTGATTTAGTGAGTAAAGTTTCGCAACAATCAATTCTCCTCATCAAAGTCTGAATTTCTCTAATTTTACACTTTTCTAACAAGCAAACCTACAAACTTTCCTTGGTAATTGTATTAAATTTAGAAGTGCTTCTTTAAGCTCGACAACCCCAAAAACAGAAATAAGCTTCGCCGCCCGCCCTTGTCTGAATTTAAGTAGCTATGGTACTACCGACCAAAGCGGACGCAATGCCGCTGGAGCGGATTTAAGTTTCAACTAAAGACCTCTCTGTGATTCCGATAACGAATTGTCGTGTCCAGTCAATGTCTTTGTAAATCGCGATGCATATTTTGGATTCCATATCACACTGATTTGTCTTTGAGGTGATGTACAAGTTGCAGGTTCGCAGAGTTAGTGCCACCTTACTTAAGAGTAACACTAAGAAACGTATTATTCATAGCAACTGGAACAAAATTCAGTAATTTTTGAAGAATACTATTCATTGTGAAAATAACGCTTCCTTCAACCAAACATGAGCATCCATATCAATAAAAACGAGTCTCTTTTTTATTCAGCATCTTCCTTCGAACGAAAATTATGTCAAAAGATAATTATTCTCACACGAGCGCCGGAAGTTCGACGCTAATATTGATAAAATAAAAATCTACCTACAGCTTATACGTGGCCTTAAAACAAACGCATTTCCGTACGTTTAGCTTTTCTTTCCCCCATTTACTTTTCTTTTTCCATTTAAACAAGCGTTTGGCGAGATTATTCAATTGGAACATCGTTAATGGCCCGCGGCTCGACAAACCAGCATATTGTTCCACTGATGAACACAATTTATAAGCACAAAAGTCAGTTTGAAGGTAGCTTAAAGGAGACATCGTTGAAGATTTCGTGTATATTTTAAGAGGATATTTGTGCCGAGTAAGAGTGGCTCTTTTAAAGGATGTTACAGAAATCTCACTTCGCATTAAGGAACGTTGAATTATAAAAAAGTTGTCGTACTGTGCTGGTCGTATCAAGAACGCAGTTTAGGGTTCTGCCGTTGACGCACGCGATCAAAAAAGGGTTTGCATTTAATTTATAATTCAACGCTTCTTTTTCCACGGGATTTCTGGGTTTGTCGATCCTGCCGAGGGAATCCAGCGAACCTTATTACAAAATGTCGTCGAAGGCGTTACACGCGCGTGAATGTCAACGTGGCACTTTTGTAATTCCCCGACCATCAATTAAAAGTCCAAATCGAAAAAAAAAGAAAAAAGCAATTGTAATCCAATTGAGAAGGGAGCACGCCTCGGACTGGGGGCAGCGTTTAAACTCACAATAACGAATGGAAATTTCAAACGAACGATTGATTTTCGACAGCGGCACAAATCCGCGGCCCTTTCATCTGAATTTTCAAAGAGGGGGGGGGGGGAGGGGGAAGAAATAAAAGCAAACGTGTCGAGCGCAAAGCA
>JABFPN010000939.1:0-35780 GCA_022817305.1 Leptoteleia sp. ZL-2020
AATTCTGGGGTATTGAACCTATATGTACTCTGTAGGTGTAACTGTAATAATTTATGGAAAAACTAAGTATATGTAATGCATACAGTTCTATAAACATAGAATACTATACAATGTGTATAGAAAAAATTCCCATAAATTATAAGTGATACACATACAAAGAACGTATAGGTTCAGTATTCCAGGATTTATTGCTAAATATGCTATTTATTTTTCTCGGTGTATTACTGTTAGGACTGTATGAAATAGTTGTATTTCGTGAAATTGTGTAAATTGACTGGAAATAATATAGTTTGCCGAGAAGAAAAGAGAAAGGCAGTTGAAAAGTTGGATAAAGATGGGCAGATAAAAGTTATTGGGTTAGACAAATTTATTCAAGATTTAAATGTCGTATCCACGGTGCGTTTGTACGATTCCTTAGTTTTACAACTTATTGACATAAAATTGAATGCACTTGATGCGCGCAATGCCATCAGTTTGGCACTGCAACAATGCAAACTGGCGGGGCACTTTTATCACTTTATTTCTACGCCACACGGAGAGAAAAGATTAATAAAATTTACTGATATTCATAGTAAACTGGTTATATATTGGCAAAACTTGAAAAATTACTAGAATAAGTTAGTAAAACATTTCAATTTGTTGAAAATGATTCTTAGAAAGCTGACACTTTTTACTAACTCAGGATGGTAATTTTTCAGTTCTTACAAGTATATGACCAGTTTACCAGCAATGTCAGTAATTTCTATTAATCTTTTCTCTCCGTGCAGTTATTTTATATGTATTTCTCCGAAGTGCAATTTTTCCGTATAAATAATAATATATGCATTGCGGGGCGATGCATAAATTACGTCACGCTGTTAACAGGGAGGGAGAAGGGGGGGGGGAGAATTTCAATTTTTGTGACAACTGTGTATAACTTTATGCGGCGGTAAAATAGCCTGACACGCAGGTTACGAACGACCTCTCGGTAGTTTTCCAATCTGTCACTATAAATTTACGCACAAACTGTAATTTTATAATGCATCATTATAAATTTACATGTTTTTCGTTGCCCTCCCATTTGTCCGGGCAAATGGGCCTTAAAATTTCTGCACTGAATTTAATCGCAATTTATGCACGCACATTTTTAGCCTTAAAATGGCCGCCGCAATTTTACGCCTATCGTAGCCAACATTTCATTGCATCAATTTTCATTCATCAATCCTGCGCTACAATTCGCCATTCCGTTTACTAATCTAAGCAGTAAAATGAGAAGAAAAAAAGAAAAAAGAAATGTGTTCTCTGTTAATTGGAAGGAAAAATAAAAATGAATTAATAAAGAAATTGAATTTTAGACGCGGAATACTGTGACTTTTTGTACGGCGCTGGACGAGTCTGAGACGCGCGAGTGATGCGGCGCGGGCTGTTTTTTTAATTTTGTATTCCGGGAGCTCGGGAATCCGAAAACAACACGAAATATAATAATACACGAATACTGAGACACGCGCGTAATGATATAATTATGACTTCATCGGCGACAAACACAGACATATACTTATACATTCGTATACATTTTATGCAAAGTAATTATATTTGGAAAACATAAAATCACCGGGCAATAAATAGAACAGTTTACAATCGCTTAGTCAGCAAAAAGTGGCGTGAAAAGAACGAAAGAAAAAAGTGCGGCATTGGTTAAAAGTGTTGTGTGTCGAACGTTTGGGCAGAAAACAGCAGTGATATCGACGAGTGTTTTTGACCTTTTTGCGCTGTCGATGAGGTAAAATACATTGATTATTATCGTTGGTTGTCGCTTAGGGGTAAAATGTTTCGAATGGTTGGGAGCAGTGGTACTGCGGAGCAGACGGTGAGATAAAAGGGGAGAGGGGACAGGGGAGAGGAAAATTGCGACGGGAATGAGAAGAGTAAAAGGGGGCAAAGGCGTCGGGATAAAGGCGAAAAAGCGCGTCGGAGCGGGACTAAGCCTTGGCAGGAATCTTCCTAGTTGAAAATGCCGCGGGCCGGCGCGCTCGGCTCGGCCCGCTGGATGTATTTTCGAATGGTCGCGCGGACGCACGCGCGCCCGCCGGCTCGGTCGGCTCGGCCGTCGCCGGTTCACGAACCACGTGCGCGGGCCTCGGCGGCGGTGCGCGCGCCATCACCGACGCGCACACCGACGCGCACACGAACGCACGGGCGAGGATCGCGAGCGAAGCCCTATACATCTTGCCTGAAACGGAGTCTTCGGCTCAGTTCAGCGATGGTCATCCGACTGCCGAGTCGCCGATTCTCGCGCAGCTTTTTTGCCGGCACGCCGATGCGCTCCTCGCTCGGTACTTCGTAAGTAACTGGAGCGCCGATTGCGGTGATTGCGTGGAATATTGGTGACGGCAGTTAGCGCCGGCAGTTAGCCGGCTCTCAGCCGGCGGTTGGCCGGCCACCTGCCGCGGACGAGTGCGAGCCGGTGACACGAGGATGAGTGCGAAAAGGCGCGTTCGGCGCGATCGCCGCGATCACCGTCATTCTCGCGCTTAGCGCACCGTCATAAGGTAATTATTCTTCTTCTTCTCCTCCTCCTCCTCCTCCTCCTCATCCTCATCCTCATCCTCATCCTCATCCTCATCCTCATCCTCCCCTGAGCCATTCTCGCAAGCTTATCTCGCGCCGCTCCGATTCGCTATTTTTATCGACAAATTTCACTCCGTCAAAGTTGGCTCTTTATGTAACGCGCTTTTCGCGATAACGTTTTCATTACTTTACGTAACAGCATTTCCACCGCCGAGCCGGCCGAAATCTATTCAATTACCGCTCTGCCGCCTCTCCCGCCCCCCTCCCCCGGCTTTCTCTTTTTTGTAAATTTAAATGGAATAATTATGCGGAGCGTCGCCGCGACCGACGACCAGCGAGCCAACCGGCGAGCCAACCGACGGCGCGCCCGTCGGTCTAATTGAAAATTTATTTTTTCCTAAAGCCAGTTCGTCGACCCGCCGCCTAATTGGAAAATGAATGCTGCCATTACGCGATTACGCTAAATAGCTCGATTGAAATGGTAAATTGTACGACGCCGCGGCGGGCCGCTGGAAAGAAACTAACGAAACGACGGAAAGGGCAAGAGAAAGAAGGGAGGAAAAGGGAGGAAAAGGGAGGGCGAGAGGCGGTGAGTTTTTGGCACGGGACCGAGTCGGCCGACGAAGGCGCGAGTTCATCGACTGGCGGCGCCCAAAAAGCTGCGGCCAATTGTGCCGGTGAATTAAACGCCACTTTTGGCAGTTATCCTCGGCGATTGGTCCAAGCAGTGAAAAGCTTACGGTTAACGCGGATCGAGCGGTGGTGCTGTTGCCCCGATTTTGCGGCCAATTGGAAATTTATTTGCCCTTTTGCTAGACGAATATTTACTTGACCAAGGCAAAGTACTTGTCGCGGGTGTGACGGGCAAGGTGCATTGAAATTGCGCTAAATCAACTACCTTTCTGTGTCAAACTTTTGCGTTGATTATTGCGGTCAAAATCGGCGGAAAAGCGGGAAATGTCGATGGCTGTTGGTCTTTGGCAATTTTGTAATCGGGACGACGTTCGGCCAAATCGTCCGAAAGAACGGCGGGTAATTCGATAAGGATCGATGGATCGATCGATCGGCCCACGCCGCGAATCGAGTTGAAACGGCCGCTTTGCATTTCAAATAACGCGCGCGCGCGGCGCAATAATTGATGAAATGCCAAGTTGAAAATTCATTTCAATAAATTCCATTCTATATTCAATTTGAGCGAGCTGTCAGTGAGTGCGCGCGGCAACCGGTTCAACAATTTCCTTTTTCAGTGCGCGCGTGAAAAAAAAAAGGGGAAGAAAAGGGAAAAAGCGCGGCAAAGCCGACTCGTTAGCGGGCCCGCGAGAAATTGCGCTCGTCCTATTACGCTTGTATTATCGTTAGATTTAATTAACGGATGTGTGATATAATTCGAGCCATATACAACCTCGCCCCCTCGGCGCTGTTATCACTTTCCATTTCACTTCCTCTCTCAAGCTTCGTCTCTTCGTTCCCCTTGCCCCCTTGCCCCCCGCAACCGGAGTTAACGCATGGCATCGATAGATATCCAGTTGCCAAATTGGCATGCCACTTCAGGGCCAGATAGTGCTAAAGGGAAAATTAATGTATTAAAAAAAAAAAAAGGAAAAAAGAAAATTGCAAACACGATCAAATATCAATTTGTTGTGTTGGAATATTCAAAATTATTTTGTTTGCATTTGTAAGTGTTTATTATATATATATATATTAATTAATTACTTTGGCAATCGTAAGCAAATAATCTACTCGTTAAAATACGAGTCAATCTCGGCTCGGTTCGGCTCACTCGCCTGAACATGCGATTTCGCGATAAAATCCAAATGGGCTTCGATGCAACATTCAATGATTGCATTTAATGTTGTTGATTAAAAGCTGTATGAAATGTTGCCATTTTGTCTTTTGATAATATTCGTACACTCACAGAAAACTGGCATTACACTCAGAAAAATATCCAGTAATCCGTGCTGCATATGTGGAGTTGGATTTAGAGTTAAATGTATAAGCATGTATTAGATACAACTATCCAAATAGAAATATTTGGATAGTTCGATCGATCGGCATGAAACACCAAATGAGCATGGGCCGCACCGGCTATTCATCGGGCCATTGATGTGCCGATCAACAGTTAAAGACGATCGGCCGATGGATAGCCGATGACGGCCCAATCACATTTGGTGTTTCATGCCGATCAACGGCACCAAGCTTGGGTCATGCTTGGCCCGATCGTTTTTTTTCTACATGGGTACCTATTTACAGTTGACATAATAGTGACAGATAGTAAGGAAAAATAGCTTATAAAAACTCTTGATTAAAAGATTGTTTGAACGAAAATTCTTCCAGTTTAACACATGTAGTTTTAATTTAGATTATTATACACTTAATTCAGGTACTGTAGATAATTTTTAATGAACATCTGAGTATCTTTTACAAGACATATTTAAGTTTAACTCTAAGATTATCTGTGCTTCATTTGTTTACTCTAATCAATTTCAGTTACAGTGATAGCCACAACTGCATATCGGTCGGGAGTTGATTCCAAAACCAAAACTTAACGCGGAGTTGTAGTGAAAATACTTGCAACAACTCCATTTACAGTTACTGCAATCATATTTTCAGTTGTTACAATTGTTTACGCTACAACTCTACGCATGCTGTTGCGTAAACTGCACGAATTTTTCTCAGTGTACAGTAGTCTAGCAAAGTGTTTCCCGCCATTTAAAATATTGCCTCTGATTTAAAAAAAAAAGTTGACGATCCAAATGGCGACTGTAAGCTTGAAATAAAAAGCTTGATATCACAGATAGAAACAATCGAGGATCGGTAAATCAATCGCGCGAGCAATTTCAATCGACTTCAATCGATTTCACTCGATCGGTGATTTGTATATCGCAAGAAACCGATCTCAACTTTTCGTATTACACTATCGGTACAAATATTTCAGCCGATAAAATGATGGATAATTATTTTCATACGTCAACTCGGCGAATGCTAGATTTAATCGGCGAGCGATAAAATTATACAATCACTGTGCGAGTTTTCTAATATAATAAAATAAACATATCTCGGAGCAACTTTGACGCATATTTGACTTTTGATTAAGCCAGTCAACGAATGCCCTATTACGCTTATCGCTTTCGAGGAACTTTTCCCCGTTCCAAAGAATGTCGCAACTTTTCTCTCGCCCCTGTTTTTTCTCCCGAAGCAAAACTTTTTCTATTATACCAGCGGCTCGAAAATCATTTTCAACGTCCGCGAGCCCCACGCTAATCCAGTTTGCGCGTTAAAATCGCTTGCTCAATTAAAGCCACAAGGGGGTCTGAATGAAAATTCGGCAAATGAGAGCAAGTTGGAAGGAAAGTTGAGGGCGGTTCAGCCTTTGCCTCGTTACCGGTGGTGGGGGGGGGGGAGAGGGGGGATGAAATCAAAGTTTGACGGCAAGTCAAACGGAAGCTAGTCGAAGCTAAAAGAAGAAGCGGCAGCGGCTGACCGGCTGACATGGCGCCCCGCCTGAGCACGTGCTTGCTCGTCTTGCCTTGTGACACTTTGCGTGCCGGCAAACTCCGCCGAGCTTCGCACCTGCGCGCAACTGAATAAGCTGTTAAAATGTCACCGTTTTGTTCCGATCGGTGAATCCAAGCCGAAGATCGTGGAACGCCGCTATTTTGGGACAACTTTCGCGAGCGCTCACTTCGCGGACTTGAACTGCGTACGATGCAGCGCACGCGCGCCGATTATTTCAACAACTTAGTGTTGCAAATCTTTGCCACGAGACTCGTGGCACAGGCATTTATCTAAAGACACTTGCACTTGAACAGAACCGTTAAATTATGGTTGAAATTAGCAGCGTAGGTTAGCACAATTTGCAACGTTTTACGGCACCGTTATGAGATACGCGAAGCTTTTCGTAGGTGTTCAGTTTGCGTGCTGGCGGACGGAAATGCGGGTCGCATCGAAAGCGCGCGCGTGCTTACTGCCTGTACGGGGGGGCCTTTGTGAAAAAGTGAGCTTAATTCGCGATAAAAGTTGCAGCAAAGCAATAAGTGCGTACGAAATAGAGTACTAATAGACGAATTTAAACGAATTTAAACGAGACACTGGCTCTGGATCGGTTGGTCGGTTGGTCGGTTGGAGGGCGTTCAATGCCAAACGAAACATTTAGACCTTTTAATAATTAAATCCGCGGCCAGAAGGTACGTGGGCCCGGCGGATTCGAGCAAGCGTGTGCGTGTACGTGTGTGCGTGAGTGTGCGTGTGTGCGTAGACATTACTGATAAGACGGGGCTGTCTGTCAGTCGGTGAAAAGTGGCCAGAAAAATGTAAATCGGCTTAACCTTGCGCGTGACTTCTTTCAGCCTGGGAGCGCTGATAAATGTACTCGACTTGAGACATAACCAGACTTATGAATCGACTTTGAATTTTGTTAATCGCATTTTAGCGGCCGCCGAGTCGCATTATCATTTTCAAATTGTGTCCCGAGCGCGGCGCTGCCAACCGGAGCGAATAAATTTTCGTCCGATGTCGCGCACGTACACTCTCGCAAAAGCGTCAAGTTAACGCGAGTTTATTTCAAGTTCCGTTTATTTCAAGTTCCACATTACGCTAACCCATATTTCTTTTCTTTCGGACCTGCCACTTCCGAATGCTCGCGTGTCATTTGCATCCTCTCCTCTCCTCTCCTCTCCCGCGCCTTCCTCCCCCCCCCCCTTTTCCTCTCGACACCTTGCTTTCATATTTATTCACGTGCCTTCGCCTCTTTTTCTTCCCGTATTCTTTCCCTTTTTCGGCCCCGTCCGTCCTCTTTTTCAGCCAATTACGACAATTTCCAACTTGCAATCATTAACGTCTGTATGCTTTGGCTGATTAATCTGTTTTATTTGCAAAATACCACCAGTTTTTCTTCGCTTATTTGGCTAACGTTTAACGAGTATTAAAGGCATCTTTTATCACTAACAAAATAACACCAACACACACTATGTTGAAATACAAAAATCATTCTTCTTGTGTGAAACTGGCACAGTTACTAAGGTACAAGTTGATGCAATTTATTCCAATATTTAGTAGTCAATAATTACTAATTTATTGCACCAGGTATAAATTTATTGCTCTCCCCATTCGCAGGGAAAGGGAGGGGGAAGGAGAGAAGGTTGTACCAGTATCGAAACTAGCACACAACCCTATCATATATAATAGACCAAATAGTGTTATATAGGCCTGTACACTTGCTCGGTATTTGCCATACACTGCTTACTGATTAGCGCAAACGGCACTTGTTTGCACCTCTAATTACATTTTTGCTTACTTTGAACCGACGCATTGTTATTGGAACACACATTGTTATAATGGAACCATTGTTGTACGCTGTTTAGATGCGTATACTGAATTGCAAATTGTAATAGTTTCTCTGAATTACACCGAGAGCAAATTTTGCAAAGCTAAAACAACAGTTCACTGAATAATTTAGTTAAACTTACGCCGAGCTAAAAAATATCAAATGAAATTTCTGTTTTATTTTTGTTTGTTTGTTTTATTTTTATGGGCGTGTGATAAGTAGGAAGCAATAAAGTCTTCAATTTTTCGCCAGCCAGCCAAAAAAAAAAAATCATCGCCCACCAAACACAATATTAACGTCGTTCCCCAAGACAACGTCAACTTCCGTCCATCCAACGACGGCTGTAAATTTCGTCCATTTTTCTCCTCTTTTTACCTTTTCCTCCCTTCTTATTAAGTGTCATTATAAAAAGCGCGCGTATCGCTTTCGGAGCAGTCATATTTATAACGCTTGACGTTTATTGATATGGCAACTAAATGGAAGCATATTTTCATGTTTCAAAACATAAAACAACAACTGATATCACGCTGACGTTAAGAGAGCGACAATAAATAAGCCGGCGAACATAACAATGTCATGTTCAGTTTCATGCGAGATAAGAGGAAGATTATTTGATTTGCAATAGATGGCGTGTTGTCGACTCGCCGCCGCGCAGTGTTGATCCACGCGGAACATACGAGGCGCCAATTCGTGCGCTCAAAACAAAACAAAACAAAACCATTAAGAATTACTGGTGCTGGAACCTTAAAGCGAAGCTGTTTGTGCATGATACAGGAAAATTTACCGTGTCAGAATAGTAAAAATTGTGGGGGAAACACGGTAATTTTTACTATGCTGGCAAGGGAATTTTTCCTACACTACAGGAAACGGCTTCGCTTAAAGGTTCCAGCGCAGTAATTCTTAATGATCTCTTTCTTCAGTGTGTCAAGGCTGCTTCTTGAGTAATCCACTCGGAGCGCTGCGAATCTTCGCTCTGGCTGTCAAAATTGACCGCTCGAATGAAAAAGCGGCTATGTCTTCGAACGCGGAGCTTCCAATATGCCACGGCCAGCCTTTTTCGCGCCCGACCAGTACGCCTCGGCCAGTCGTCGTCCTCCTCGTCTTCCTCGTCCTCGTCGTCTATCGCGCGCGAATTATTCGTCGAGCGATAACTTTAAGAAGATTAGCAAAATCAATTTAACTCGGAGCATTGTATGTATAGACGCCTCCGCTAACCTCAAAGGCTCGAAATTTAGATAAGACGCTTTTTAAAACTCCCCCTCGGCGGAGTAGAAAACAATCTTTATCTCAACTCTTATCTCGACTAGTTTAATGCCAGAGCAAATTTTTCGGCCACTCTTCGACAACGTGTCTTCGAAATGAACATTAAATTCCAAAAGTGTCAAACGATGTGAAATAAAAGCAGCAAAGTTGCTTTTTTACGTTTCAAAGGGTACCCCCAATTTGTTGGAAATAAAGGTAAAAAGTTTGTCAACATTTTGTATTTTAAAACTTTTTTCTTCGGCTTCCCCCCCCCCACTCTCTTCCTTGCGCGCTCTATCTTCTTTTCTGTGAGAAGGGCCAAAAGAGTCGAGTTCGATTAGGGCAATTGATTGCGAACGAAAGTCGCTGAAACGAATTAATCGTAAACGAGACACTGGCAACTTGTAACAAGCAACTTTTTTACTTTGCCCAATTTTATCGGCTACTCTTTTTGAATGTTCGCCGATTTCAACGTAATAAATTAAGCGGAATAATTGCTTATTTAAATTGCCAAGCTTTGAGTCAAATTTAATTACGCTGTCTCGAGATATAAGTTTCAATTTCAGCCACTTTTTTTTACAGCTCCTGCAGATTCGTTCGCATCGTATTATCGGGAGGTTCGTTGTTTTCATCCGTTTCCACCGCAATATTGTTCCCTATTATCAAGACTCGTACAAAACAATGTTCAGTTTTAGTATCAGTGCGAGAATAATAATTACCGTACGCGTCTGAGTCAAAGTCATTGAGTATTTTGTGGTAAAACTTTATAGGGTGCACGCATCTTTTCTCTCGAGATGTTCAACTTTTGAATTTACAACAATCGAGTCTTGCTTAATACGTTACATAAAACGTAACTTTACTCGATTACTTGTTGCCATTCAACAGCGTTGGCCCTCCTCTCGCACCCCAAGTAGAAATTTAAATCGAGCTAAGTGTAACGCCGGGGATCAATGTGGCCTTGATCGGGCAAACAATATTTTACTGAATAGTGATCAGGGTAAGCTCGGGTCATGATGAGGGCATTACTACTAAAGTAATTAGGGTTTACCGTATCACGTCCTGATTGCGGCCTTTGAGCATTACCTGATCGGGCTGAATTCCGTTTTCCTTTTCAGGACCTGATCATAAATCCGCAGGAATTCCTGATAGGTTTATCTAATCAGAACCTGATCAGGGAAGCTTTGGCTAACCTGATCCGGTTAAAATCAGTTTGCATTATCAGGAACTGATTATAAACTAATAAAAGCTTTGTATCAGCTATAAAAAAATATAATATTTAATTTGAAATTAAATTTCATAACTAACTACAATTGGTAATTAATTTTCAATATTAAAACCAATATTAATAAAAAGAAATAATGTAAAATTTAATTTAATTTTTTTTTATTTTTACAACTAATTTAAAAAATAGAAATGTAAAAAGGATATAAATGTAAAATGACATGTTTTTTAACATTATATTTATTATTAATTATTGTATTTTTATTATAATTATAACATTTCTTATCAATTTAAATATATATATATAATATTTGAACAAAAATAACAAATTTTTTTTTCATAAAAAAATGAAGAGTTGGTGTATGAAATATTTATTTTTTTCTTTCTGCACGACTAATAATAAATATTAGGTAATAAATACCGAGAAAACCTTTTCCAACTCCGTGTCACAGCGTACGAACCTGCTTAAAGGTAAAATTAGACGAGTGTTTTTTAAACGATTAAACTTTCCAACGTGAATTTAATTCAACATTAATTCAACATTTCCATTTTCACTCGTCCCTCAGTCAACGCGCATCTACGAGCGTTGTTGCCTCACTATGACGAAACAATCATCGATACTTTGTAACATGATATGTGCTGTGAACACTAATAGCTCAAGCTCGACAAAGTTGACCTCCCGTTTGAGCGGCAGCTTACCCTCGGCAGGGGTGATGCTCCGACCACGCGAACGTTGTCACATTTCAAATATAGGTAAACGCGCGTTTCTCCCTTTATGGCCACCGTGCCTCGGAAACTTGATAAATATAAACCTGCTTTGGCCTTAGTTTATCACGGGAGGTGTACACATAATTGAAAACCTAACGTCGAAGGATGATAGAAAAAGTAAAAGTGATTGTCTATGTGCTGGACATTGCACGGAGAAAAAAAGAAACTTCTAGAAAAGTTAATTTTCTTGAGAATCACGCCAAACTATGTGGCTTAGGCTATAATTGCAGACCAACGCGTGGCGCTGCACATCAACATAATCGTCAAGTTTACCTACAACTTTTTATAGAAGGAAAGGGGAAAAGAAATTGACATAAACAAAAACAAAAAAAGTGAATGTAACTTCATCATATTCTTTTGTTGTTGAGATGATATTGTTGTTTTCCTCTTTTGTTTTCTTGCGAGAATCACCTTGTGCTGAACGCTTTTGTAGATTTGTCAACTTGTCAGCATTGCTTCAAAGAAACGTCATTTTGTACAACAATTTCTTCTCGGCGTTTGTAAGCTTTCTCTTATTATGTAAATTAGACTTTAGCCAAAGGGTACAATAATTCGCTATTGGTATTGGCAAAGTGTGTCAGCTGGATAAAAAGTTGTTTGTAAAACTATCGCACGGAGAAAAATGCTTGGCTGTAACAACCAAGCCGACATTTCTCCTTTTCAAACAACAAATATTTTTCGTTGCACCAACTAAACGATATAATTAGAGCAATACATTTGATTATTTGAGACAAAGGGAATAATGTTTTGTTGTTGCGCGCAAACGTGTCTGAAGCCAGCGGGCTAATTGAGATCGGACATTAGATTTGGCATTCGCCAATAGCGTTGGAGGCAAATTGGTCTACTAATTCGGCGTTCCTGATTAGCGGCAATCAGGTTTCCGTTTGCTGTCCCATCCGCGGCAATGGGTGTGCAAATTTGCAGAAAAATTATCGAGCCCACACTGAAAAAAAAAATTTGAGTGCTTCCAACTCGATGGTAGAGTTGATGAAGACATACTTGAAACAACCATATTCCAGTTAAATCTCCCATTTTTATATAGTTAAATTGACTCGATATTCCAATTGAATAATTGAAATTAGTGAAATGACAGTCGGTGTATATCTCACGTTACGAAGCAGTGACGTTGGCGCAGTGGTTTAAGTTTTAACTCCATGTTTAAATATCTACCTACTGAGTTCAAATCCTAGCCAAGGCGAGATTACGAAAAGATTTTTTTATAAAATTACTAAATAAAATATTTTTCCTTACTAAGTATACATAGAGTTAATTCAACTCAAAAGATATTTTATTTGTATTAATAAAATGAGCTATGTCAAATTATAAATAAGGTTGGACGTATTTGACTCAGAAAACGAGTTGATTCAACTCAATTCAACATAGCATTTTTTACAGTGCATCGCATAAAAGTCGGAGATTTCAAGCAGTCCTAACGAGAAACCTTGCGAAAGTTTCTTTCATCCGAGTTCGATCAAAACTATATCGCATCGCATCGCGTTACTCCAGATGCAATGAAATGCCTACGCGAGAAAGTCTAATTCAAGTTCCCTCGGAGTTTGGATTTTTTTACAGCAAATAAATCTCACTTGGCGTCTCCCGGCAGGGAGGAGATGACTCGCGGCATTTAAATGGCGGCGATGAAAATGTCCCGTCTGGATATAAAATTGTCCGGGGCATCCGCGCCGTTTGATGGATATTTATATGTATCGGCGGAGCGGCGCAATTTTCGCCTGGCGACGATTCATCAAAGCGTTCATCGAAACCAACTGACTCAACAGCGCCGACTGTTTGTCTCAATTAACCGATCAAACTTCGTCTCCCCGATTCGTTTAACCGTGCCATTTTTACTCGCTTCGGTCGATCTCTTTCCGGGTCTTGATTGCCGCGCGGAACGCTTCGAGACGCCAAATCGGAGGCGGCCGAATGCCGCGCGTCCGATTATCAACGCCGCCATAATCGCATCCGTTCCCTCACAAACTTTCACCTATTCCCTATTCCACCTTTACTTTACCTTTCACACTATTCGTCGCGGCGCAACTTTTTTTTTGTTTTTTGTTTTCCACAATATTTAACATTTTTTAAATTTGGACACAGAACCGAGGAGTTTCCTCTAAAGTCAAAAGCTGCACGGAATTCAAATTTGTCCCGAACAAATTGTTTGCAAGTATTTCTCTATTCCATGTTTGTTTGTTTATTGTACAGAATTCTTCGTTTAACAATATCTTCAAACATTATGATATACACTGTTCAATGTGGTTGACTGAAAACGAAACAAGATTTTGATGGAATGTCCGACACACCTAGTCACCGAGCACGCGCGTGACTTTTCGCCTACATTATCAAACAGCAAAGTTTCGAGGGCATTAATTTTGCGACTTTACAAATTATAATTCAATCGTTGAATCTTTTAAGAAGCTTTTCACAACCATTCATCGGCCATTCTTTTGATAAATGAATCTCGATTATGTAGGTTATTAATGGCAATCGATCCGAGATTGATGGAATTGTCGCGTAAAATTAATACAGATATCCGGCTTTAATTTGTTCCGTAGGAATATACGCAAGATAAGGATCGCTCACTGTATAAAACTATTGTCGTGCCGTTGTCGCGATACGTCGAATGGATAATCCCGAAAATGAACGGTTGTATAACTACACGGAAAATAATTTTCGGCTATTACAAGTAAAAATTTGGTCAATGCAGCTAGAAAATTTAGTTAGTATAATTATAAGTAAACACTATGGTCAAATCAGCAAAAAGAATTTACTCCCGCCAATAGTGTTTAATTAGAAAAAAATGTTTGGCTGATTTAGCAATACGGATATCTTTCTTAAGAAAACATGCGTTTACACAGCTATGCTAGTCGGTTATACACAAACATACCACTTTCTTGTTGCATCAAGAAAGCTCAGCCAAATTTGTATAGGTGTTATTGAGTAAATGATTTTGTCAATCCGGACAGAATTTCCGCGTTTATTTGACCAGAAGTTCGTAACCATATATGTTTATCTACTATGTCTAAACCATTATTTTGCGTGTACTTAAGACGAGAATTTGTGGGTCGATGTAAAATTTGTATACACTTTTAATTGCCTTCGATGTGGCTGTTTCTCAGTTCTTCTCACACGACAACACTGTTGTACGAGAAAACAATTCCAAACAATCGTTTAGATTGTCCATAAGAAATTGATTATCCAGTTGTCGAGAGGTACAATGGCCCGTAAGAAGGCCGCTATTATCTCGCTATTAAAAGTATCGATCCAACATTGCCTTATAGATCGAAAGTCTTAGAGATCCCATTACAATGGCACGCTGAAACATGCACGCGCATAGAGAGCCATCCACCTTCGAGCGCGTACGATTATATCACCGCCGTGGATAAAGCCGTGGAGAGAGACGGAGAGAGAGAAAGAGGGGGGGGGGAAGGAAAAGAGATGTTGTCGGCGGCGCGGAGAGAGGCGCGCATTAGCATATAAAATTAGACGTGTAAACGGATAGAGACGAATCGCGGATGGAGGCCCCATACATAAATGCGAGATGAGGTTTATTCCTCGTGCGAGTTAATTGCAGTCGAGCGTGCAATTGGCACGTCGATAAACGCACGAACAAAGCGGACGCAGAGGGACTGCTGGGAAAAGTGATTGAGGCGGTTGTTGAATTTAGTTGGTTAGGATGTAAGGCGCGCGCGCGCGCGCTCGACTCGGCCCAAACGAGACTCGGCGGTGACGCGTGACTCGACTCGACTGGCGGCGAATCGCGTCGCGTCGCCTCGCCAGCTACGCGTGCACACGTTAATTCGCGAATTGATACGCGTAGTAGGTAAGAAGCAGCTAGAGGCGAGGCAGAAAAGAAGCAAGAAGTGAAGTGGCCGGGGGGACGAGCGGGACAGTCCCCGCTTACGAGTTGGCCGGCGTGCTCCCTGTGCGCGCCCACACTCCGGCCAACCTTTAGCTAAAGCTAAAGCTAAAGCGCCTCTGGTATGCTCGGGGTGATTCCAAACGGCGACAACGGCGACAACAGCGCCGCACCCAGTCAGCCGCGCTCGTATATCTCGTCCTTTTCGACCAACGACCCTATTTACCACTAAATCGTGGAGGTGTTCTCGCCTCGCAAAGGGCGTGTCCCATTTTGCTAACGCGCCTCGCAGGCCGCAATAACCGCGCCAACATTTTTCATCCTCCCGATCACTGCCACCACTCGACTACACTTTGTCATACTCCAATCGTGCAAGACTCTGCGCGTACGCGCATCACCTGTTGACAATTTACCACTCGACTCCGAACCCCCTGCCGAGATTCGGCTCCGGCAACCACATCCCTAGTAAGAATTGAATCCGAGTAAAATCCGGGCCCTAGGTAGGTAAATTCGTATTCGACTTAGGGCCTTTACTGGCCCCAGATGGGTTTAACCTGGGTGCCAAGGTTGGTTCTTCTAGATTTTTGTATGGCAATTAACATAACCTCTTTAATAACATATCTTTAAATATATTATGAAATATAAATTAATTTAAGAAAAATGCAACATACGTAAAAAGTTTAACATATGTAGAATTTTTTACATTAGTGATTTGGTCAATCATTTCACCTTAAAAAATTGTAAAATATTATTTATATGTGTATCTTTTATTAATTATGTAATTTTAAATTTTATCAAAGTGGGCACACCCACTTTATGCCAGGTTATGATTACCTGTTTAGGGTGCGCCTGATAATACCCTTATTAAGCCTATATAAAAATACCCATAATGGCCCTAGGTTGGCATTTTCTAAGTGCAACTAGTAAGGGCTTATAAAAGCCCAGGCTATTGCCAGTATGGGGGATAGCTGGGTAAGGCGTTACAAAACTAACTAGGGCCTAGATTAGATTACATAGACTGGATCAGTATAGGGTTACCCAATATCGGCAAACTCGCGACCTCTCCGCGGAGAGGCCCTACCAAAAACCTAAACTGGGGTGCCCTTTCTCGGAACGCCCATCGGGCTTGCCTTGATGGAGCCTGGATTTTATTTCAGGGCACGAAATTACATTTAAATTGTTCCATTTTGACTGCAACGCGAGCAAAGATTAAAAAATGGTCGCGTTTTTAAATGAAAGGATTTCATGGCATTAATAAAAACAAATCGCGTGGATACTCGTAAGAAATCATTTCCGGCCCACAAAACGATGAAAAAGTCGGGAAAATGTTAAGCTACAGACAACTGCAAGTTGTGCGACTAATGGTGGCATTCAGCGCTCGGGATTAGGAGCGAAAATAAAGAAGCGCGCGTACTAACAAATATTAACACGAGTTGTCGAGTCGCATCGAGCCAACTGCTCACCTCCCGATCATTCGGCGCTGTTTGTAAACTTTCTTTAGAAACCCAACGACATCGGGAGTCGACGTAATAGAGTTGTACTAAGTGAAGCACGTGCCAAACCGGTATACATTGTCATTCACATCTTTTCGTTAAACCCACCAGACATCAAAGCATCCCCAAATACATATTCATTCCGAAAGATCATTCCTCGGTGCTTTTCAATGTTAAACAACTTTTTTCCATTCCCTATTCAACGAAACAAGGCAAAACAAAAAGAATAGTGAAAGGAAAGAAGAAAGCTCCGTACACAAAGGACATTGAAATATTAATTAGATTTTTAATCCAGCTTCAATGCAAATTTAATATCTTTAAATTAACGTCTTCTTCTCTATTTACTTTCTCCCATTGCAAATTTTGAAAATGAATCCTCGTTATTTGTCGTAATACATGTACATTACCAACATTTCCTTCGCTGATTATAAATTACTTGCACATTGCTTTACTTGTACAGGCTTTAACAAACATGGTCTTATTGTAATAAATTCCAAAAAAAAAAGTTTCCAGTGCATAAATTGATGAAAAAGTTGTAAGATTGCAGAAACACTGAAGCATTAAAGCACTCAGATGTTTGATAATAAGTCGAAGAATATCCTGACAGGGTGTAACGAGGCCCTGCTCGATTGTTCCTACACCGAGAAAAATAAATAGCATATTTAGTAATAAATCCTGGAATACTGAACCTATACGTTCTTTGTATGTGTATCAATTATAATTTTTGGGAATTTTTTCTATACACATTGTATAGTATTCTATGTTTATAGAACTGTATGCATTACATATACACTCGACTTCCCCTAAGAGCACCTCCCGTAAGAGCACGCGATCCCTAAGAACACGAACATCTGATCTCTAAGAACACGGAAGTCAGCAATGTTAATAAAGCGCGCGAAATTTAAAATATTTTAAAAATGAAAACAATAAAAAGTAATATAAATAAAAAGTAATATAAAACTTATTTATTATAATATATATAATAAAATATAATATATAAATAATTAAACTTATTTATATTTTCAAATTACTTATCTCTTTCTTTTCGACATCCATTCTGGTTGGTTGGTTTACCCAATTTTAGGTTAGGTTTGTTTGACAGTTTAAAAACGGAATACATGTTATTTTGGAAACATATTTAATGCGCATGCGCGAAACCGACATTGCTTTTCGTGCTCTTAGGGGAAGTCGAGTGTACTTAGTTTTTCCATAAATTATTACAGTTACACCTACAGAGTACATATAGGTTCAATACCCCAGAATTTATTGATAAATATACTATTTCATTTTTCTCAGTGTACGAAAAATTATACCGTGACAATTGAACATGGTGACGCGAGTGGCTCGCTTATAGGGGCAGCAGCCTCAATGGCCTTATAGGTGGGACATTTTAGCCTCACGACGGAGAGCCGCCAATTGCGCGCCAATTTCGCCGGGGCCTGCCGGTGGCCTCTCGCTAACTGTGGCCGAGGACCGCGCAGTTTGCCAATTTCATGCGCACTCGGCGATTAGTAATTGAAGGTGACTATGAACACGTGACAAGGCGAGCATTGTTCGCCGCGCGACAATGGAATCGGCCGTTTTGTCGGGCATAATGGAGAGCGCGTGAGCCACGCGCTAACGAAAGGATTGCGCACCTCGGAACACCGTCCGCGCGGGCACCGCCGCATTAGCTGGCCGCCAATACGCCACGTGGCCGCATGCTCAGTCGCGCCACCTACCGCGACCTCCCGCGACCTCCCGCTCCTCATACTCATCGCGCTTCCGTTCGCCAAAAACCCCGAGCAACGGCGAATATTATTACTTTTACTGCCATTTCAATAGTGGACACCTTTGTGCAGCTTCTTCCTTCGCAGCAGCAGCCAATTACGACAGATCTGCATAATATTTCCCTTATAATTTATGCTCAGAAAATACTGATTCTACGAAGATTAAACGGAAGCGGGTGGAATGCTTTGGAAAACAATATATATTACTGCCTTTTAAATTATCAACTATTTAAATTTGCTGAGTAAATATTTCTTTGGGATTGGGGGGGAGGGAGCAAATTGGCTTAGATATGCTCTAATGTGAACTAAGAGGATTAAAAATTCTTACTGAGATGATTCAAAAGACTCGACAATTTTCAAAATATTTAAAATCAATTTCAGACGTGAAAAGAACGTGCGATTTATGAGTCCTTTAATAAATACATTTTCTCTAAATGTAGCGTTCATCGAAATGGACGAAAAATATGCAACAACACGAAAGAAACAAAGAATGCCATATGACTTACGTAACCTTTTCACGAATGAAACCTTATTGTAAACGCATACTTGTACCTTTTTATAGATTGATTAATTATACCCCACATCTAATTTTAAAATGCACATTTTCCTCCTTTATCCCGAAACATTATCATCGATCACGGATAATTTTTTCGTGCGGTACCGAAAATTGCTTACACTTGACAAGCAATTAAATCTTTAGTAAAAACAAAAAAAAAATATGAAATTCAATGGCACTGAAAAGGAAGTTTACAGAAATATATACAGCGAGAATATTGCCGGGGAAAACTTGTTTGAACGTCACGTAACAAGAGCATTATTACATAAAATATAACTACAAAGTCAAAATGATCGATAAGGCTTTTGATCACTCGCAAAGGATTTCGCGATGAAGGATTAAATAAATATACCTTAATCCAAATTCAATATCATTATTATAATATTCTATAAACTACAATGACCGGATGAATGCAACTATTATTGAAGATTAACGAAAATATTAATTAATTGAATCATCCCGGCAAATACGACTTGACGGGATAATAAATTTTATACCTCGTACATCTTATTCGCCAATTATCTAATGCAATGATATAACAACAACAACAACAATAACAATAGTTAATCAATACAAGTTGCGTCTTTTGGTGGGGATGAAATTTTACATTTACCTTTACGAAATACGATTTTAGTCGATTGATTGACAAACATGTTAAGCGTAAATTTGTAAAAGCGTTGAATTTGGCGAAAAATATTGCGATGCGGGTGTTTTTTGCGAATTATTGTTCCGTAAAGTCTCAAAGTGCAGACAATTTTGTCGTTTGAAGTTTGTCATTTGAATTTCTATTGAACTGAAGCCAAAGATTTCGGGGTCATTTATATCATGCTGAATATTTCACTGCCCTGACAACAATCTTCCATTTTCCTCAATTTTATTCATTTTTCCGACTTTCAACGTTGTATACACCGAGGGCAATGTACACAGTTGACTCTGAAACCAACTACCTTTTTGAGTAATTGACATTTTGCGATAATTGAACATTTTTCTCCGAATAACGTGTAATTATTTCATTGCTTATTGCCTATTAGTATATTGTCTCAACAATTAAAAAGTACACTTTACTGACGGAGAAATTAAACGTGTAAAAAAAAGAACGATAAAACGCAGCATTCGCAACTAATGTTTAATGACGAATTTGCATTACAATACTAAATACATTTTTTTTTTGTTTTAATTGAATAACAATTATAATTAATTCAATTCACGTAGGCGGAATTTACAATGGAACTTTAATTAACGTTAAATGCGATTGTAATAATGGAAATAATTAACTGGCTAATTTCACGTCCGATAAACCCGTTTCACTTATTTAATGAATCTTTCTAGAGCGCGACATCTAAAAATATTCACCATTTCGCGCAACGGCTAAAATCGCGCGATAATACCGCAACTCAATCTCCATAAATTAAAACGCGTATCATTACACTTGATTCAATAAAAAGTTTCATCGGCCGGCCACTGCATTTTCATTGCATTTAATTACGAAACGTAATAAGTGAAATCTTTGAATCGCGAGACGGAGCGTAATGAAAAATATCCGATTAGTGCGCCGGTATTGCGAAAAAAGGGGACAAATTCTAGTTCTGCGTGAACAATTAATGAAACGCCGGCGACGAATCGGATCCTTCCCCGCGTAATTATGAGTTTCAGCCACCCCCCCCCCCCGTCCTCCCGCCCTCGGCCGTTTAGAAACTTTGCCTGGATTTTCCGCTGAAAAGTCAATCTCCCGGCTCGTTTTATAATATCATGTACGGTAACAACTTTTGATTTTTCAATCTTTACCAGTTTAATCGATCTGTCAATTTCAAAAGCTTGGCTCTTATATTCACTTCGACAAACATTTTTGCAATTAAAAATGAGGGATATCCGTCGATATTGCACGGAGCTTTAATTATATCGAGCAATCGCTTCGATTTCGCGCGTTATAAATGTAACGCTATAATTAATTAGCACGCTGGAATATTGAATTGAAATGAAAAATTGCGCAACTTGTTACTTTGCCACGAGTAAGAGTACTTTTCGATGCGACACTTTTCCACGCTACATTTCGATTGATATCATGTGGACGCGGGCCTCCTTAGCCGGGAAATTGTGCGATTTCGTGGGATTCGAGCAGTGAGATAAAGCGATCTGAATGTTTCGGCCGTGTCAAGCAATTAGCCCACCGCGGTGCATTTGGAAGAGCGTCGAATGCGCCGGACGCGCTGAACGTGTCCCAAGTGAAAACGCCGCAATTGCTGGGATGGTGTCGCGATAACAGCCGCTCCGCACCGCCGATCCCGCCTACTTTGACGCTTCAAACTTTACCGCTCGGTTAATCGAAAGCAAATAAGTGGCACGCGGTGGGACGTGCACGCATCCTGCCACCCAACACAAAAATCACCGACCAAACGTCCTCCACTAAACCAACAATATGCCCATCGATCAGCGCGCTTTCGCCCCAATCTGCAAATTATTTCCCTGCACACTTTTAATTTGTTGTACAATAACAACAACGACAACAACAATAATAATATTAATAATAATAATAATAATAACAATAATAAAGATGAAGATGAAGATGAAGATAATGATGAAGATAATGATAATGATAATGATAATGATAATGATAATGATAATGATAATAATAATCATAATGATAATAAAACGGGGCCCCCAAATATCGATGAAAAGTCAAACTCCGATTCGACCAATTTTTTCCCTTCACTTTTCTCCTTCGCGGAAAATTGTTGTGTTCTATGACATTTCTCTGACTTAATTTTAGAAGCATTCAAATTCGCAATTACTCACGTTTCCTGCAGAAGTCAGCTTAATGGACTTACCTGAAACAACAAAAATATTTCATAATTATTACACATACATGTACTAAAATAAGTTACTAATAATAATATCAACATAAAAATTATGGAAATACAAAAAAAAAAAGCTTTAGTACCGATATTCTGCTGTCTACTTTTAAATTTTATTTTCGTTTAGTGACAAAAGTAAATTTATTTAAAGAAAAAGTACTGAAAAAGAAGGATAAAGAAAAAGAAAGGGTATATTTTGGAAAAAGGGATCGATTAGAATTTATTGGAGTTGAAATATGAGTGATAGAAAAGAGAAAATGTAGCATAGTTGTAGGCATAAATTTATACTGTCACTAGCAATTGATTATTCATTTGGTATCTACTTTGGTAAATACAGATGAAGCGTACAGTAAAGGTTTGCTATTATCAACGATAAAAATAAGAGGCGCGCCATTCAGCGAATACATATATACATGTATATATACATGTATGTATATGCGTGTACGTACACACGAATCAAGTCACATTTTACATGAAACTTAATAGTCCCGTTACATTTCAGCGGATAATTAAAATTCCCGGCTGAGAAAGACATTTTTTGTTTGTTTTCTCAAGCAAACGATAAAGCAGAAAGGGAAAAAGGCCAAATAAAAATTAAAGATGGGAGAAATATGCATCCGACTATATGACCAATTCATGTAAATGTGCCGATTAAAGAGAATTGAAAGAAAGAAGAAAACGGCTCGCTCGACGAATCGAAACGCTCAGTTTGGTATTGCGACATTAAGCGCTATTCCCCGTTGGATATTTGACCGATTAAAATAATGAAAAAAGCGAGCCGCACGCGCGACAACCGGCGCGTTTAAAAAAGCATTACGCGCGGACGGATAACTGATTGATCAATATTCGTGTCGCATTTAAACATAATCCAGTCGCACATTGTAAATAAGTATATTAGAATTAGATTCAAGTTTAAGACGTCGATAACATTGCGCATATAAAACGATGCACGTTTCGCGAAACGCGACTAAACCGTCGCGCACGTAAACTCTTGAATGCATAATCTACCACGCCATAATAAACAAGTCTTTCCCAACATGAATATTTATCTAATTGATATTGGAGCATCTTTGCCATCCACCGAATCGATCGACTAATGCCAGCAAGCCAAGTAGAAATCTAGCGTGGAACTAGATGTGGCCCTGATTCGTTTTCCACGTTTCCAAATCAGGGACCGATTTGTTATCCAAATAAGGCGCCGTATCAGTTCCTAATGCTCGGTATGTATAAGGGCCCGATAAGGAACCAAATTGGAACCAAATTGGGGCCCAAGAGGGACCTTATTTATTATCCAGACGGAGAAGAAAGATTAGTAAAAAATACTGACATTGTTAGTAAACTGAGAATTTTTTTTTATATTTTAATAATTGGCGTGTCTATTTTTATTCGCCCAACAGATTTCGCTTAGAAAAATTCGCCGTCGTTGAGAATCTAACACCTTGACCATTAGACTACCGCAACGCTCGTAAGATTCAACTAATCAGAACCTATTTCAATCATAAAAGGCTTTAACTCTGTTATCTTAATTTGGTCCTGAAATGGCTTCCACATTTATTCCGTTATGGCTAAATTTGGAATATCTGATAAGGCCTGATCAGTAAGCATTTTTTGTACTAATCAAAACTGGAAACCTGATGGGTGCCTGACCGATGCCGAGCGTTACGTTCTACTCACACGTTTTTTAATTAGTTAACCTTGTTTGGGTCAGCTTCGGACGCCATATTACGTGTTCAAATGCAGTGTACCTGGTTATAGTCCCTTATAGAGCTCAAATCAGGAAACCGTTGTTCGGGTATTCCACGTTTCAGCCTCATTGGGGCCCTATATGCGATAAGGCATGCCCGATTTCATTTCCACTGGGGAAATCGTGAACGGTAATTGGACGACTTTTCTGCCGATAACACAACAAACGGCCAATGCGCAACAACAAATTTTATTAAACAAACAATTATACGCCCCACATTAAGACTTTTATCAATATTTTCTATTCCACCAGTTTAAAATATCTTACGTAACAAATGTGTGACAAACGCGTGTTTTTATCGCAGTACGTGATAGGTACAATCGCAAGTCATGAGAATTATACAAATGTTTATGAAGCGGTATAAAAAAGAAATTGCGCGCGAAAAGTTTTTAAGGTTGAAATTTCAGAAATGAAAAAATTGGTATAAAAAATTTCGATAATAAAGACATTATTATTATTATTATTATTATTATATTGGGAAAAAAGGTCCTACAAAGGACTATGATTTAGAAAGGAAATTGTTGATTAAAAGTGGTTAAAAGGAGAAGTGGAAGAATTGTTTGGTGTCGTAATTAAATAGAGTTTGTTGCTGTTTGACTACACCGAGGAAAATATAACAGAAAAAATTACTGTTTTAAACTGTATTTAAGCCACATGTCCGTCTTTTGATACAAATTACCGTTTTTTAACTGGAAAATTTTCGGTTTTATCTATAAATATGACATTTAAAACTAGTGTATTTGCTTTTAAAGAACAGTAATTTTTATTAAAAGACGGACATGTGGCTCAAATACAGTTAAAAACAGTAATTTTTTCTGTTATATTTTTCTCAGTGTAGAATGGCGAGACTTGGGAGGTCTTGTAAATTTGTAAGAAATTGACAAACATTTTTAACGGCCTATCCAGTTCTTGGGCGAAGCTAGAAAGACCGACGATGCTGTTTGGCTAGAGTATTTCTGGCAGTAAGTCGTTCGAAGAAGTCTTGCAAACATTTAAGTGGAGAGAAAAAGGCGTCGGGTTGTTAAGATTTCAAAATGTTTACCAGGTGTGAACGAAATGTGAGATATGCCCCTTGCATCTTCTCAAGTCCCTGTGTAATCTGTGAGGTCGTTCATCTGACTTCCCCGCTATTTAATGTCATATAAATATAACATTTAACCGACCCTCCGCAGCCGTCGCCGCATCTCGCCGCGTCCCGCCCGATCGTCATTTGATCGCACGCAAATGAAACCGCCTCGTTTTCACGTGCCGTTAATTAACTCGGCATTGTTTCTTTCGCTATTTCTGTATAAAATTAATAATCAGGCTAACGCGCAAATGAAAAGCTTGAAAAATATACAATCAAATGAAACAAGTTACGTAAATGGTCGTATAAAATTGAATGAAACGAAGAAGCGTGTCGGGCAAACGAGCCAAAAAATCAACGAGACGCGAGCAGCCGCAAAAGTGTATTGGCGAACATAATCCGGGGGGGAAAAAAGAAGGAAAATTTACAAGAGTACTTTGCTTTATGCGGCGAGTAACCAATACCGAAAGGGTGCACGTCAGCGACTCTCCATCATAAGTCTTCGACTCATTTGTTTGGTCCACATTTTCAGCTTGAATTTGGACATTGATGACTCGCAAAGAAATAATCATTCTACTTCCAACAAAGCTAAATTAAGTGAATTGAATGGTAGAAAAGTAAAACGGTACGGTAATAAAAGTAAACAGTAAACATTTTCTCGTGTTCATTCATGGTTTAAAGTTTGCTTAAAAGTTGAATGAAAATATGAGTATCAAAGCGAGCACGTACATTGTTAAAAAATTTAAGTTTCTTTGAAAATTCCTGTCTTTTTAATACATATACTTTTATTTGAAAAGGTATTATTTAGAATCAAAAAGCAACATCATACATTTAATGCAAAAGTATTTTCAATTAATAAGTACAATTTTTTAAAATGAAAGCTCTATTCCTTTTCATAAAAAAAATCTATCTTACTGAAATGGATAATTTTGTGCACGCGCAACATCGATCACTAGTTTGATCTGTGTAAATTCGATCGGCAATTAAAATTCTATCAGATTTATTTTATCATAAAAGTTGTAAGTAAATAAAAATTAATTCCAAAATAAATATGAGTGATCTAGTCATTAAATTAAGAGAATGGAAAATATATGAAAGTGTCATAAACATTCTATTAGTTAAGTCCATATATTTATGTTGATAATACAACCTCAAATTCTTTTACAAATGTCTCAAAACTTTTTCCTATTTCTAAATGTATTTTTGCAGGAAATGGTAGTCATTATATAATTTATTACAATTAGAACTATAATACAATTATTATGAATTAAAATACACCAAGTTAACTTGAATTTATATGCTTTTATACATGTAATAATAAGATACATATTGAATAATTTTTTTGTATTTTATTTCAATTTTATTATTTCAATCAACCACTTCTCTTATTGTTTTAAAATTTGTCTGATCTGAAATGAAAAATCTGATTGTTGACTGAAATAGTTCAGTCAAGTACAAAAAAAAATAGAAATTCAATAGTATTGAATTTCACTTTTTGTTATATGTAATTCATTTTATTATATTATTTTAATATATATTTTAATTATAAATGCACAATAATATTTAAATGCTGTTTCTATTTCAATCAAATGGAATATTTATTTTGACTTAACACTTTTCAGTGTAAAGGAATACAGTTTTCATATAAAAACACTCAGTTGAAATAGATTTTCTTTTTTATTGACAACGAATTCTTTTCGGAAAGTATTTGAATAGGTTTTTGCATTCATCCAAAAGGATACTATTGCAATAAAATAATCATTTTTAAGAGTGTACTCGCCCACGCAGAACGAAAGGCAGTTCGCCGTCGATCGGCTATCCATCGGTCCACCGACGTGCCGTGCAAAGGCTAATGAACGATTGGCCAGAACTGGGCCGGCGCTCTTCTCAAATTAACGCGCGCGCGCACACGTAACGGGAAACGTGAACATTTATTGAAAGCAACATCACGCGTGATTTATTCACGCATGTTCGTATTTATCGCACCATGTCAGATGGCCGAACAGATAAATAAGCGTACAACGAAAAAGTGCCGTAGATAAACAAACGTCACGAAAAACGCGAAAGCTTTTTCTTCCTTCTTCTTCCTCCTCCTATAGACGACGCAACGTGTAACGCAAGTGCATTTGGAACCGCTAGAAATGTTACCGCCGCCGCCTCGGCCAAGAATTGATTGTAAAATGTGATAAGCTCGGCCTGCCGATTTATTACAGTCTCCGGTTACCGCATAATCCAACCTAATAATTATATAAACTCGCACTCATGTGACGCTTCAGACGTTAACAGTTTAGAACAAATGAAATAAAAAATCCTCTTTGTCTCGCGCGTCTCCTTTACCGCTATCTCTCTCTCTCCCTCTGTCCCCTCTTTCGTTCGCTCGATTCTAGTACAAATTTCCTTTTTTATCTCTGCCATTTTTAACCTTACTTTAAAAAGAAAAAGTAAAAGAAACACGTTCCTTATTCTATTTCGAATTGAACTTCAAAGGGAACTCAAAGTATAGAACGAAAGGATATCATTTTTTGTCAATATTAGCGGTGTCGGGACGTTTAGGACGCCGATCGTTATTTTCGTTTTAAACGGCGTTTTACCAAAACGGCTAATATTTTATAACACAATGTAACATTAAGTTTGTTAAATCACAAAGCCGGAGCGCTATTCCGAAATAAACGAGACGTGTGGAAAAAGAGAAAAATAACTTTAAAATGGGTGTCTGCGAAAACTGCAAGGTAGAGGAGGGGAGAAAGACTGTGGAAAGCAGTAGCCGAAGAAAAAGGAAAAAATTAGAGAGCAAGAGGAGGGAGAGGGGGAGGGGGAAAGGCAAAAAGATGTCCAAAGCTGGACTGGTTGGCGTTTTATATTGAAAAGAGGGAGAGAGAGAAAAGTAAAAAGTGAGCAAAGAACGACTGGAAATAAAAAAACAACAACTTACCCTGATATCCTTACATTTACCATTCTTTGCTTATTAAAGAAGTTGTATTTTTAATAAGAGGATTTTTCGTCACAAAATATTCGATACTATTATTTACCTTACCAGTTTAATTATCTCATCCGGGCCAATAATGACTATTCAATGAAAAGCCAAGAAAGGCAAACAAACGTCGCCGGAGACAATGCAAATTTACTTGCACTTCTTTTTACAACACAATATCATTTTTGCAAGATACGCGAGAAGGTAATGACAACATTCTTGAATTTAAAAATGATGCTCAGGTATCGAAAAGCGAAAATAGTGATAAATGAAGATGAGGATTGAGAATAAACGCCGAAGCGCAATGTGCTGCTGCCGATGTTACTGCTGCTGCTGTGTGAACACATGAAAGCAAGCGTAAAAGAAATAAACGAAGAGCGATGTGATGATGAGCTCGCGGATTTCCGTAGATTGCAGGAAGGAGTTCTCGAAACACATCTTGAAGAATCGAAAGAGTAGAGGATTCTTGGCCAAGTTTCATAGTGGTGGGAAATAACTGATGTTTCCAATCGAAATTACTTGTCATCTCGAGCTTCTTAAAAGTTTCATCTTGAAAAAGTTCTTTGGTCGATAAAGTCGAGCAGTGTATTGGACATGTGACCAACTTATACATGGAAGAGTTTCGGCATAATGCTAGCAATACTCTGCATTTCACGTGCTTTACATTCATCCGCCCCTGAATTTGTTTCTGTTGAAATACAGCCATTAAAGGTTGTCGTTGTTTTACATACATACATTCTTTTACTCATGTATAGTAAATTGGAACGAATATTCTACTGGATCAGTCCAACAAACCGTTGGGCTACAACAGCTCATTTTGCCTATTTGGAAAATCACGTTGAGATGTTGTTGTTGAGACTTTGTTGGTAGTATTGAACAATGGAAAACTAATTTTCAGGATAAATTAAACACATTGAATGAAATGCAAAAGATTGTGACATTGTGTCGGAAAGTGGGGAAATAAAATTGGTTTGCGCATGAATTTAGCATATATACTGAATAAGAAGGTTGTGAGATAAGAAACAATAATTTTTATACCGGATCATAAAGACTTGTACTTGAAGTTTTGTTGAATTAAAAAGTAAAAAAAAAAAGTATGCAGGTTGTGCACGCACGCAAAGTGCTTCGCTTGCAAATAAACCAACAAAGAGAGCCGAACTGAAATTGATATCCTTTTACTTTGTAGAACGCGGTTGACAACTTGACCGCAACACCGCGAGTCACTTTTATACACACAAAATGGCCCTGCTTTGAGATGTTTAATGTTTAGTCGCTGACGCAAACAAACCCCAACACCCCTCGCGTTAAAATGCACCATAACGCTAAAACGATACAGGCGCGATATCTTATGCGACACAAATCGTTCGTTCTCTCATGTTCCCTCATAATCCTTCCGTTGCATTGCGTGGAAATAACACAAGTTATTTACGTTATATAAGCAGACACTTTGATTGGTAACTCGGCGACTCTCAAAGCTGCAAAGTTGACAACGCGCACGTTCGTTATGCGGCACAGTCGAACCCCGTCCAAGAAACGTACAACATTCAATTCCACATTGGTCATTTGCGCGTCGCCAACGAATGCGCCGAGAGAAATGGCCAAAGTGTGAGCAGTCGAACGAATAGTCGAAGAGAGAAAGAGAATGCAACAAAGGAAAGCGGGAAAGAAGCGCGGCATCGACCTGAAAAATGGCAAATGACAAGTTCAAGTGGCTCGTCAAAGTATCTCGGCAAAAGTCCGACTGAAAAAACACTTTCGACGATACGACGGGGAAAAAGAGCTGGAAGCTAGGCATGCTCCGGGACTGGTCGACAGATATAGATAGGGCTCCTCCAGACTCCGTACGGACTGATTAGCCAAATATCGATGTCGCTCGTCGCTCGCCGCTGCACCTTTCGCGCAATTGAATGTACAAATTACAACAACGCAGCGCACCTTTAACAATCAATAACAAAGTTTGCCAATTGACTGGAAATGTTTCTCCGCATTTCCTTCCATCTCACATTCGATAAATGAATCACCGTCTTATGCACTCTTAAAAATGATTATTATATTGTAATAGTATCCTTTGGATGAATGCAAGAACCTATTCAAATACATTCCGAAAAGAATTAGTTGTTAATGAAAAAGAAAATCTATTTCAACTGAATGTTTTTATATGAAAACTGTATTCCTTTACACTGAAAAGGAAAAGAAGTTCTTTTGGACTTTTATCTTCAAGTCAATATAAATATTCCATTTCATTGAAATAGAAACAGTATTTAAATCTTATTGTGCATTTATAATTAAAATATATATTAAAATAATATAATAAATTGATATACATATTACAAAATTTAAAATATTTAACTATTCAATATATATCAGAATAATAGACAATCAATTAAATCTGAAGTGTATAAATATATAAATTCAAAATTTTTCATTTTTAACTTGGTATATTTTAATTAAATTCATAATAATTATAATATAGTTCTAATTGTAATAAAATACATTTAGAAATAGGAAAAAGTTTTGAGACATTTGTAAAAGAATTTGAGGTTGTATTATCAACATAAATATATGGACTTAACTAATAGAATGTTTATGACACTTTCATCTGTTTTCCATTCTCTTAATTAAACGACTAGATCGCTCATATGTATTTTGGAATTAATTTTTATTTACTTATAATTTTTTTTAATAAAATAAATCTGATAGAACTTTAATTGCCGATCAAATTTACACAGATCAAACTAGTGATCGATGTTGCGCGTGCGCAAAATTATCCATTTCAGTAAGATAGAATTTTTTTTATGAAAGGAAATATAGCTTTCATTTTAAAAAATTATACTTACACTGAGAAAGAAACATAGCTAGTTCAACCAAAAAACATAGTAACTGTAACTAGACAAATATTAAAATGTTTATTTTGTTGAGTTTACAATGTTTTTTGGTTACGTTAACTGTAATTATGGTAACCACAACCAAAAGTATCGTTTGGTTTACTATTTGATATCTACATAACTTCCATAGTTACTGTGACAATTTTAATTTTTCTCAGTGTATTAATTGAAAATATCTTTGCAATAAATGTATGATGTTGCTTTTTGATTCTAGATAATACATTTTAAAATAAAAGTATATGTATTAAAAAGACAGGAATTTTCAGAGAAACTTAAAATTTTTAACAGTGTAGGCCATTTTGAAACCCGCGCTTTCTGTTCCAACTTTAATCTTTAATCCTTGCAAGAGTCAACCGTCAATAATTTGAATGACGTCATTAAACGTAAACGAACGAATCTTATTTCATAAACAATAAATTATCGAAAATGGTCGCGTTAAATCTTCATTACGTGTCGAATTTGTGGAAAGTTGGCCCTGAAACCTGGCTGCCTTCGCAGCTGGAATTATATCGCTCCCAGGCAACACCACTTATTAAATCTTGGCCTACGGTCGTATTATTAAACATATTATATTACATACGCGGCATTTTACTTAGCTTACAATGAAGGCTAAATCAAACAACCGATTGCCTCAAGCTCTTCATATGTTAATTATTCATGAAATATGAACGGCCACCAAAGTTTTCATTTCGCAATCATTGTTTTCTAATTGAACGAAATTGTTTTTGTAATCGTTCTTATAAAGGGCTGTTTCGTCGGCCAACTGCGCCTAATTTGTTCGCACAAAGATAAAGGAATCATATTTTTTCTACCTCTATTACTGGCGCCAATTAAATTGAATAAGAAATATAAGAAAAAAGCAAACAAACCAAACACGTATTCGTTCACAAATTTCGTAATTTCTGCGGAAATATCTTGCATTCTTTTCAATGCATTATCTTTTATAGAACAAACTTAATTTGAAGACAATTTGTAATAGGTATAAAATATGAAATTACATAATTTTTACCAAAGTTACAATTTTCTATACGAACCAATCAGAGCGAATGAAATAAATGATGAAATAGCAAATGCAAATTGATAGGCAAATATTGAAATAAACCGAGCTATTGCTGTGCGTGAAATTTGTCTCGAGTAATTACATGTGTTCTAATAAAAGATGGAGGAATTTCAAGGTTGCGTACATGCTAGGAATCTTGAATAATCAAACAAGACAAGTGGTAGAAGCGTTTGAAAATAGTTAAATGTGCGATAACCTAAACCATCCACATGACTTTTAATTATTTACCGAACAAGGCTGATTGATTTGTGTTTGATTTTTTTTACATCACCGCGCAGTCCCGGAGATGAAGGTATTTTTTCAACGGAATAACTTAAACTTGGAAACGTTCTCTCGTCACGAACAGCGAGCCTTCAAATTTAACGCAGGCTTTTTTCTAACCGCCACGATTAGATTAATGACCCGGTGCATCTCTTAATAGACTGACGGAAAACTCGTCCTTCTGTCCCGATTAATTTCAGTGACTCTACTTTCTTTCTCTTTTTCTTTTGTGCATCCATACATCATAATCGACTCGAAAGCCCCAGTCATGTTCCACCGTATCAATCAACGGTGGTATTTTTCAGCGGTTCGCGTCGCATCTTAAATTGTCCCCCCAACAAATGACATTTTGTCAAACAAAACTGGAATCGAGCAGATTAACATCGGCTGTACTGACGAATGTTTCGAATTTTTCCTTCAACCAAAGCGGTCCTTTTCTTCCTTTCCATTTGTCGTGATGTTAAACCACAGTGTGTGAAAAAATGAAAAATATGATAAAAAAAAGATTAGTGTTGATGAACGAGTAGTCAGTTTCCTAATAGAAAGTTTAACAATGCACTCATTTTCTGTTTCAGGTGACGGCGATACCGAACGAGGGTGAAAACGGCTTTAAAGTACCAAGAGCGTCAATGGTACACATGGCGTCGACTGCGACTAGGCCGCAGCACATGTCGCAGGTGATGAATAATTACAACTCGCGGGCTAGCACTATATTACATCTCAATCAATTCCAATCGACTAACCTTAATCGCACTGAGAGAAATTTGCTTAGTACGCCCAACTAAAAACTTTAAGTTATTGTCAAATAAGTTAGACTAAATAAATTTATAGTTCGACAAATCAAAAAATATTGTTCCGAGAACTAATTCAGTCACAACTTAGTTTTTTAGTTGATTTTTTTGACAACTCATAAAATACAGTTCGGATAACTACACGGAAAAAAATATGAAGTGCACTACTAAATTTCTATTTAAGTTAGATATATTGTTTGGCTATTATTAACTTTATATGAGTCGAATTGATGAAAACTAACCTAGCTAGTTGATTCAATTAACCCTCTATGGGCCCGTGTAACTTTCAGGTCACATTCCAATTTATCGATATTTTACCAAATAATTATGGCTTTTTTCGTGAGATGGCTTGAATTGAAAGTCATATAGTTAGTATACTACTATAATTTTTTTTTTTTCATTTGCATATATAGGCTTATAATTACTGCTTTTTGTTCCCCTAATTTTTTTGGATTTAAAACAAAAATTCGGCCCATAGAGGGTTAACATACACTGTATGACTGAATTAGCCATACAATTTTATCTAATCGTCAAGACAGTGAAATCCAAGTAGTTTTCGTTGACATATTGAGGTTATGTTCAGTCCCTCTTAGATAAGTGTATGGTTGAATCTGAAAGAGTATTGCCAACGTGGAAAATGTTCTGTGCTTGGTATTCTACGAGCGTTCCACTAACGGGAATCGGAAAATTATCGAAACTTTATCGTCGAATGATACTCGATCTTAATCGCTGCAAAGAAACAACTTGTTTGTGGGAATATTCAACAATTTCACTAGAGCCACTAAACCGAGCGCGATCGGTCGACTATTTCCTTATCAAGTTTCCTTATGAAATCGCATCGAATGCTATTCGGCTGTTGCCGAGTCCAAATAACAGCAAAGGTGGTTTAAAGTGTAAATTGAATGTTTGCCCCGGCGAAATGCGCGCATGAAAGATGGAGTCGAGTTGATTAAAGTCGGTATTATGGTAAGATCGGGTGAAATAATTACTTTTAATGAAACATATATACGTCAGGCTGACAAATGTAGCTAGCGTGGTATGTAAAGCGTGCGCCAAAGAGACGAGCTTTTTTCTTTAAACAAATCTACTCCTGGCGGGTATCAATTTGATTCGCTGCCGGTTCCCTCGGGCGTCTTCATACACACGTGTATCATGTGTGTGTGTGTGTGTGTGCGTGCGTGCGTGTGAGCACACGCGCGGCTGTTGTACGCATACATTAAAACGCCGGCCGAATGAATTTCGCCAATTACCTTTCTGAAAAATCATTCAAAAAATGCATAACGTATGGCGCCGCTAATACCCAGTCAAGTATTCAATTAAAACTCTTTTC
Organism: Leptoteleia sp. ZL-2020; assembly: GCA_022817305.1. Classification (NCBI taxonomy): domain Eukaryota; kingdom Metazoa; phylum Arthropoda; class Insecta; order Hymenoptera; family Scelionidae; genus Leptoteleia; species Leptoteleia sp. ZL-2020. Next base: position 33,736 of record JABFPN010000939.1, read on the forward strand.
ATAATCATAACATCTCAATTCTCCGTGAATTACGGCTCGCGCTATCTCCTACAATTCAAATCGAATCTATTATCATTCAATGCATCGACTCTACTAAGAGGGAGGGAGGGAGAGAGGGAGGAAGAAGCAAGCTCTAGGATGAATTTAAATCCGCCGTCATTAACAAATGTGGAATTTGCGAATAATCCATTTTAACTGACAATTATTTATTTTCCAATCTTTATTCGCTCTTACCGACTGCGCGCCACTTGGCTCTCTCCTCTTCCTTTCATCCTTCTTCGTTCCATTAAAAGTCACTACAATGTTATCGGCATTTATTTTCACACTTTTTATCTGCGCGCGTATTGAAATTGGAAGAAGAAAGAGAGATCCAAGTTTAAAAACGAGTCCGCGAGAAGGCAACCTAAGTAAAAGCGGCATAAAAATAATGATTTTGATATGCAAATGTTAAGGTTGCGTGCGCGGGGACTGGAAAATCTTCAATAATTTGTCTTTTGATTACTTTTGATGCATTGCGCGAAGCCGCTCCCTCCCCGCCCCCTCTATTCAAGTCCCCCGCTCCCCTACCGATCTCCTCTTCCTCCTCCTCGTCCCCCTTCGCCTCCCCCACGGCCGTTACCCCGCAAACGAAACGTTTGCGAGTCTGCTTTATTTTATCACTGCATCGACACAGAGACGCGCACGTACGTGTATCCCAACACCGACAACAAAAGATACATGGGTTGAATTCCAATCAATTGAGGCTATGATTCAAGTCGGTGCGCGTCGAGGACCCTTTTAACGTGCTAATCAATTGAAGACTATACCTACAATGTAATCTGGGATCATCGATGCGAAAACGTATAATCAACGATAAACAAATGGCCACTGGCCAGCCAGTGCCCGGCTTGCGCAAATGCCCCCTTGCGCGCTCCACCTTGGTCGACCAGCCATTTCACTTTCCCCAACAAAAATGTCTCATTTTTCTCACCCGCCCCCGCGTGCCAATAGCAAAACTTGTATTAGCCATCGCCACAACTCCCAACGACATTATTATTACCAACTTCGACTTGAACCTCAACTCGAACGCGCGGGCAGAGGCTCGCTTCTTCCGAAACAAGCCTGCTGCATTCGGATGAATTTGGATCCCAACATTTGGACGAGGGCAACCAACCGAAGGATAAATTCTCCCTCGTTACCTATCGTTACTGCCGTAAAAGTGCCATCAAACAATAACGACGACAACGACAAACGTGGCGAACATTAGCCGCACTCTTAAAAATGATCTGCTTAAAATAAAATTAAATTCCTCTAATGATATTTCATTTTAAAATAAAAAAAGTAAGCTGATTATTAAAGTATTCCTTTTATATTAATTAAATACATAATTTTAAGATAAAAGAATGCCTTTTTATAACGAAAGGTAATTCCTTTATACTCTGAAACATATCGTTTCAAATTTACAAGAAGTCCTCTTAATTTAAGAATAAGCAGACAATAATTGAAAATCACGATGGAGCGCGCATTAATGAGCTATTATGCTAATTCTATATTAATTAATAAACTGTTAATCTCATTTTATAATCTTAATTTAATAACCTAATTTATTAATTGGAATTTAGTTTAATAATCCTTAATGTAAAAATTTAAAAAAAATGTGTAATTACATAATTGAAAATTCACTAAGCATTACGATAAGCTGTCTTTATTTCAACATTCATTATTAAATATCATATTTGTATTTTATGATATCAAAAGAGAAAATGAAATTTCATAATTAATTGTTAATAACAAATTTACTTATCTATTAAAATTCATGTATATAGTAATGAGAAAATTTTTCATAGTACACATGTCAAAACTGGCTATATATATTATATTTATAACCTTACGAGGTTACGTTGTCACCTGTCACATTAGTTTAATAACAAAATTTAAGGAAGAGAAACAACTTACTTTTATTTTACACGGAATTCATATGAACTACAAATGATATTCCTCTAATTTTCAGAGGATGCGTAAATATACAGTCGTAACAAGAAATTCCTCTTATTTTCAAACGAAAT